>PVIR01005409.1:0-72341 GCA_004026965.1 Petromus typicus
AATATTGGAGCTCATCTGCGTCACTGACTACAAGGGGGCAGGGAGGAGCCAGTGATCTCAGGCCTGCTGTACTTCCCGTGTAATTAGCGGGAAACTCGGTTTACTTAAATGATGAATCGGCCGGTAGCATTTGCCTTTATGGACAGATTCAGAGGTATGTTCCCGCTGTGTGTGTGTAGTGGCGTCTGGTCTCTACAGCAACGAAAACCCTGGAGGTGGGGCGTTACCCGGGCCGGTGCGCCTCCGAGCTGTCTCTGATGGTCGGCAGCGTGACCTTGATAGGGTGTCCCGACGTGGACATGGATTTCTGGTGGCGCGGCCGGGCGGAAGGGCCAGCGGAGGCCGCGGCAGAGCCCGCCGAGGAAATGCTGCTCACAGACATCTCTGTGAGGCTTCCGGGGGAAGCAGGAGGGAGGACATGGAAATGGCAGACAAAGCAGAGAAAGTGCCTTTTACTAAAAGTTAAGAAATGGATTTTTAAAATTTAAATTGACCAACATTTTTCAAGACTGAAACACTTCAAGGAACCTAACATGAGTGGCACTGTTAGTGACCAATGAGATGACTAATATTCTCAATAAAAGCGTACAAGGAGCCGGGTGCAGCCACACACGCCTGTAACCCCAGCTCCTTGGAGGCTGAGGCAAGAGGAGCCCAAATTTGAGCTTAGCTTGGGCAATTCAATGAGACCTTGTCCTAAATTTTACAAGCGGCAGTGCACTCGCCTCGCTTGTGCAAGGTCCTGGGTCTGATCTGCAATGCAAAAAGAGACAGTGTCCAGGGAGCAAGCATCACTGTCTCCACTGAGAAGATCTACACCACTCGCTCCGCATTTATGTGAATCTAAAGGGGAAGCACACTCTTGCTGTGCACGTGTGCCGGAGGCGGACAAAGCAGCTGTGGACGTTCTCCACCGAGGGCCAGTCTGGGGCTCGCCTCTCTGCGGTGTGTCCCAGATGAGCCAAATTGCGTCTCTGGACACACTAACGCTGGTGACCCCGGTCGCACGCAGTGCAGCTAAGTCAGGCCCGGTCTCCAGAAACTTGGCCTAAGATGGTCCGTGTCCAGGAGGGCACCCTGATCTTTGCATGCCTCTTCCTCTTTGCCACTCTAGTTGAGAATAAAGGTGAGGTCGTCTAAGAAGTTTATTAGAATGGGGTTCAACCCAGGATGTGACAGACTTACATCTCTTAAAGCAGTAAAAATAATATAATTTATCATTATTCACTTCAAGAAGCTAGAGGTTCTGACCGGCCAGGGAAGATGGCCATGTTCCCACAGAGAAACCTTTTCATCCCCATACAGTGATGGCCTGATGGTGGGGGAGAGCCTGAGAGGGCGGCAGTGAGTATAGAGGAGGACTGGTCCACACGCGGGGGGTGGGGGTGGGATATGAGTACAGAAGAGGACTGGTCCACACGGGGGTGGTGGTGTCAGCCATGAGTACAGAAGAGGACTGGGCCACACGGGGGGGTGGTTTCAGCTCGGCCACCGGACCTGCCGAGGGACAGGAAAGTGCTTCCCCTGCTCTCCCTGTGCCCCCTCTGCCCACCCCAAGTGGCCCTAAGACTGGCTGCAGCCCCGGGCATTTCAGCAGGACACCAGTGTGGGCCAACCTGAGCCACTGGCACACGACACCCACCTGCTGTCCTTCCCGTTCTGCAATGCCGCGTACCGGTCTGTGGTCCTCTCGCACACGTACGTGTTCCTTCTTGCCATGCTACCTCCAGTGTACACATTGTTCTTTGAGAAGAAAAGACAATTTTAAAATCCTGACTGTGGAAAGCTGGAGCCATGTTGGAGCCGCTGGGCGCGCAGCAGAACTTTAACTGGCTGTCAGCCGGCGCAGACACGACCAACACAGTGCTATCCTATCCCGCTGGTCTCCTCCATCCTTCCCACCCTCTGCTTCCTCATTTAGATTTTAGGAGTGAAAGGCACAACACAAAAATCAAACTCGTCACAAGTCTTAGCTCAGAACCCTGCAGCCGCATCGAGCAGTCGTTCGGAGGTCTCTACCCTCCCTCCGCTGGGTGAGGATGGGAGTTGGAGGAACATCAGCTCCATGGCAACGGGGGCATCCAAGGGGCCATGAAGATGCTGCCTGCCACGGCACCCGGCGGCAGCCTGGTCAGCCAGGATGCCAAAGCTCCGGGACAAAGGTGAGCTGCAGGAGACACTCGGAGCGACGAGGGCGACGAGGCCCGGGGAAGGGGAGGGCCACGGACCGGTGCGGACACCGCTGCTGCCACCACGCACACAGCCCTGACCGCTGGCTCCCCCGCCAAGACTCAGCCGCTCCTGTTACTCGCACTCCCTAAAGAAGGGCGTCAAAAGCCGAAAGGACTCGGCCGACTCGTCCTGAGCCAACAGAAAGAGCCCTCTTCTCAGCCAGTCCAGCTTTCATTAGTCTTTAAAATACATAATTAGCCTAAAATCTGTTTAATAAAGAAGGCTAGGAAGTTAACAGATATGTACTTGAATTCCCTTGGAGAAGGAAAAAATATTAACAAAATTGCATATGTGAAAATTTAAAGCCTTTCAGTAGTGCAGCTTCCTATGTGGAAGGAGTTTGGTCATCAGTTCTAGAAAAAGCATAAATTAAAAACTATAAAAGTGTGGTAGGAAAAGAGGCCAAGATTATTAAGAAAATGTTAGGCAGGACTTTTTCTTTTATCTGAAGGCAAAGAGAATGAAGGTGAGTCATGCATCTAGCTCGCATTTTAACTGTACAGACCAGACACAGGGTCTCACTGCACATCTCGGTATGTGCTTTCGCTGGACGTGTCACCCTGTGTCCCAGGAAGTGACAGAAAAGGTTTACAGCTCACAGCGCACAGCTGTGCACAGGGCCCACACTTTATCACGGCTTGCTGATCCCCAGTTTCTGAACATTTAAATCATTTCCACTTTGTTCTTATAAGGTAGGAAGGAGATTAAATCTTCTAGAAGCTAACAGGAAATTTAAAATCTGGAAGAAAATTCTAGAAATAATAGAAAGTAGGGAAAAATATTAAAACTGCATAGAGATTATTAAAAGGCCTTGAAAAGTCACCCTGTGGGCAGAAAATGTGCCAATTCCAGAATATCCACACTGGACACTGGCATAAATTTGGCGAAACCGCCTGCCACCCACTTGGCTCCTGTGCCTGCACGCTGCCACCCTCGGGGGTCCCTGGGCGGGGCTCTCCCTCTCCCCACGCTACGCTCTCATGGGAGCCTCCAGTGTCAGGTTCGCTGCCCGACTAACTGACAGCCAGGAGCCAGCAGTGCAGCTGTGCCAGGACTGACAGGTCACAACACAGCGCTCGGGGGACCTGCTGAGCTCAGACAGCCACGCTTTGTGGCTTCCGAGGAAGGGAGCGGCACTCGGGACAGTGGGAATGACACTTGCCAGCCCCTGAATTCCACTTAGGTTCATACTGCGATATTTAGGTACAGTCCTTGTAATCTCGATAACATTTTAAACCTGTTTCAGTCTCTCAGAAAGAAGTTATGTGTTCCCTGGTTTTTCAAAAAGCTCTTTTTGTGGTGCTACCTACGTCGCTGGCTAGACGTAGACTATTTAGCATTAGTACTAAATAATACTAAATAGTACTGTCAATGGAGTCCTCTACTGTTGAGTAAAAACCACTTGTTATCTGATAAAAATTAAATGTATTATTAACCCAGCAGGCTTGGTGGCTCGCATCTGGAACCCCAGCACTCCTGAGACAGGACAGTCACAAATTTGAGCCCAACCAGAGCAACTTAGTGACTGAGCGAGAGCCCGCCTCAAAGTAAAAAATAAGAGAGGGCTGCAGGTGTGGCTCAGTTTGAAGGCCTTGGGCTCAGGCGTCACTACTGGGGGAAAAGGTACTATAAACTATCAGCTACTAAGTTATCTACAAAGGCTATGGCTATTACCTATTTTGAGACAGGGTCTCGCTTTGTAGTTCAGGCTGCCCTGAGTTCACTATATAGCCCAGGTTGGCCTTGAATTTGCAGTGATCCTCCTGCCTCAACCTCCCGAGCGCTGAGAGTATAGGCGTGTCCAAGGTGCCCAGCTGGGTGTGACTCTTAATATCAGAAGGGAAGGAGCTGTCTCATCCTCTGAGCAGATGAGATATCTTCCATTCTCCTCCATTACGATTATGCGTAATATTCACTGGCAAAAAGTGTCCCTTTATTTAGTCAGTATTTTATGGTAATACAGACTCCAACGACAAATGCTCAAGTCCTTTCTACCTGAGAAACTACAGCCCAGAGAAGGGATCAGCAGTGGTGTTTGGCTCTAAGCGGAAACTGCTCAGCTTCTACAAAGAGCCAGATGGTGAACTAGTGGGGCTTGGGGGCTGACTGTCAGCATCACCAGCACCCTGAGAAAAGCAAGTCAAGTACAAAAGGACACTGCTTTTTGTCCTTCGGGTTGGCCCAAGTTTCAAAGAAGGATAAAGCCCCGTCGGTGATGGGCCTATGGAAAAGGAACTGCTCTCTGCATTGCCCTACGACTTGGAGATTACCCTGGCATGCTTGTTAAACATATCCATGTGTATACTACAGGGACCCACAGCTGGCCAGTGCCACTCCGAGAGCATAGCAGGGTGGTGCCCAGGTGGATGCAGGGGGCAGCGGACAGCTCCTGGGTGACTATGCCAGCCTGGCCAGCCCCCAGCTCTGCAGCTTGGGGGAAGTCAATGCGTACCACGGCACACAGGCCCTGGGGATGCACTGAACAGAAACACTCGCACCGGGAGTGTGTGGGGTGTGCGTGGAAAGTAGAAAGCTTTGAATATCTCCAAAAAAGGCGGGGTGAATGGTGGCGCTGCCGCCTCTGAAGAAGGATACGTGCAAACCTCACGTTCTGACCTGGGGGACCCTGCGGTACCACAGCGAGGAAACAAAAATGTAACAGATGCCATGTGACCTATTCTTTAGACGATAAAAGCACAACGAAATATTCTGTGGGCTCACTTAAGTTCTCTTTCATGAGGGGACCCAAGAAGAACTCAGCCCAGAGCCCTGGCGCGGGTCACATCAGCAGTGGAGTCTGCTGGGTGGCAGGCAGGCAGGAAGGCGCCGCTAATGTTACTACTGCGCAAACCTCCGCACTGCTAACAAAACTAGCCGCCTCTCAGGCGGGCTTCACCTCACTGACAGAGCAGAGGATGCGGGGGTCTGACCCACTTCGAGGCAGGGCCTCGGGCTTTTTCATACACTGTTCTGTGTCGGCTGTCTAACGCATCTCCTCCCCATGAGTGCAATTACGTCCTCCCCGGCCTGCTGCTGGTTAAGAGCTGTCACTGCACTTTGTTCTTTGCAACTCACCCCAAGCTCCTGAGCCCGGGTTAGCTCACTCATGTCTACAACTCTGGCTCTAATTTTACTCTGTATGTGTCGCTGTTGCTACACACAGACCTCCACCCCCATCTCCCCTCTAGATTCCCTTTATCCTCTCCCGTGGCCTCAACTTCTCCTCTGGCGCCATGTACAGCCTCCACAGCATGCGTCCCCGGTGCGGGACTCCAGCCATACACCGGCCCGCAGCCTGAGAGCGTGTGCAGCAGACGCTCTGCCCTGAGCTGTGCCCGGCTGGGCCCGGGCAGGGGTCACGTGTGACTCGAGCCCAGTGTCACAGGAAGTCGCTGCTGCTATGGGAAATGTAGCAGGGGTGTCTCCTTTGCGGGGAGGCTGTGGCTCTGAAAGCCTTTTTGTTGTTGAGATGCTTCGCCTCTTTAGCCTCTTTTCATGTTCTTCCAGCTCTGGTTCACTGGGCCATGTTTGAAAAGACAACAGATACAGATCTCACAAGATGCTCTGAGAACGGCGCGGCCTGCAGACCGGCACTCACGCTGGGGATGGTGGAGGACTTCTTCCTCTCGGGGCCTGCCAGGGGGCTGGCCGTCACCTCGCTCTTCGAGCCCACCGTGATGCTGCCCAGCTTCCGGGCCACGTCCTTGTCCCACTCCTCCTTCTGCTCGCTTTCCACACTGTTGGCCTGGGGCCTCTTGGTGTAGGACACAGCAGGAGGGATCGACGGGCCGGCTGCAATAAACACCCACGGTTAGCTGAGCAGCTGTGGACACCCTTTCTCCAGACAGAAACCCAACCGGAGCCGTCTGTTTGCATGCAGCGTGCCCTGCACTAAGTCCCTCTGATTACAGAGGTCAGGGCAGCTTTGCCAACAGCCCGGTTCTGTCCTGCAGCCGTGTGAACGGGGGATCCAGGAGGATGGGCAAAGTGCCTCCAGAGTGTGTGGCGCTGGGCACTTGGGCTCAGGCAGACCTGCCCATCTTTCTCTGTCCTGGGTCAGTGCCCACCGTGATCACTGAAGCGCCGCTGCTTCTGATTGGCGGAGATGCTCCGCTGGACCTTCAGGTGCGCGGGGGACTGCAGCGTGCTGTTGTTGAGGTCGCTGCTGGGCCGGGACCTCTGGCTCAGGTTTCCACTGGACAATGCCTCGCCACCTTCAAACTACAGAAGGAAGGACAGGTTTTAAAACAGAGAAATCCATGTGCCAAGTCACTGCAGTCCTGACTTTCTAAACAATTCAACTATGCCAGGAGCAACCAGCTCTAAAAGCCAGGTGGCTTTAGGTAGAGAACTTCAAGCAGGCAGGAAGGAAGACGGGGCCTGGGCAGAAGAGCCCCAACAGTGCATGTCACCGTCGGTACCGTGTAAACCCTCCGTTTAATTAATGGACACATGAGCCGAGCACCTGCGTCCGACCGGAGCGTTTTGCGTGTGCTCCTGCTTTAATCACTGCAGCAAAGCTGCAGCGGTGTGTTGACCCCCACTTCACAGGTGGAGGAGCTGGAGTTAGGCTTCAGGCTGGGATTCAGACTTGGGACAAAACTTAATACGACAGACACGGATATGGTGAGTGTGTGCGTGTGCATGCACAGAAGTCCCCGTTAGTGTCTGGAGGCCCGTGCTTTGTGCTTCACCTGAGGTTAAACTTTTGCTTGGTTTCCTCCACATTAATGAGTCAGAACGGGGCTTACTGCTCTCATCAGGAAGTGACATCTGTGTAAAACCGAGTGTAAACCAGACGTGGATGTGCCCCCCTCTCTACAACACAGAGGTCACCAGGGGCAGGGCCAGGGCGGCCTGCTGAGCTCACAGTCCTGGGGACTGGCCAGCACAGCACACACAGCCGCCCACCCACAACTGTCCTGCGACCTCACAGGCACAGCTAACTCTCGGTGGCCCTAGAGACAGCCACTATGATACCCCCAGTTTGCAAAGGAAGTAAGCTGCCCGGTCACACGGTGAGCGGCTGTGCCATGCGGAGGAGCGGGCACAGGAGCCTGGTCTCAGAGTCCAGGCACTAACTGGGCCAGCGACTCCCAGGTTGATACCCCATACAAGCAGGTTGGGGATGAGTTTCCCTACAAAATTCGTACTTCTTTGTCTTTAATAAGAAAATTAAAGATCTCAGGAGTGAAACAGCACATGTGGCAGACACAGCTCAAAGGCTGGAAATAACCTTCTTGCCCTTCTCTTGACTTGGCTCTTGGTGCTCTCTCTGGAGCACCCAGTGTCCCCTCCCAAGGGTCCTCTCCGCCCTCTGACAACACTTCAGGGTCTCTGTGAGGACTGTGGATCAGTGAGGTGTCAGTCAGTCCTCAGGACAGCTCCGGACACATCTGCGCACAGACCTCAACAGCCATGCACAGAGGCACACGCCGTGGACTGTACAACTCCAGGCCGTGTGAAGACAGGCTGTGAGGGCCAGGCCTCGGGCCACGGGCTGGCAGGACAGTGACCTGCTGTTTCAGAAACCTCTCCTGGTACCGAGATGACACAGTTCACAGTTTAGCACCTGGAGTTCCGAATCTAACACACAAGAATATTCGGATCTTTGCATTATTTTTGACGAAGCACAGAACACTTAGCTGTCACCACACTCCAGGAACACTTCAGACTGATTTAAAGAGAGGAGCGACTTACCTCGGGTGGTTTTCTACCTAGAAGGATGTAAGTGGCCATGACTTCATCGTATTTCTGATTTATTAAGGCATCGTTTATTTCATCTCGTGCAAAGCCCATGGTGACCATAACATCTAGAAAAAAATACAGATTTTCTCAAAATGGGTTTATTTTAAACCAACCAACAATCAGCAGAAACCAGAAAAATCTGTCAAAACTGGATGTGATGAATGTTGTCTTCATAATTAAGCCCACACAGCCCATGTCCAAGGCGACCTGCACCCTGCCGCCCTGGCCTCCAGCACCGGCTGGGGAGAGGCCCTGAGCCGGCGCGCACAGAAGGAGGAAGGAGAGTCGAGGTGCTCAGCCTTGACGCTCTGTGGCTCTCAGTTCCTGGTAAAAATGTGTCCCAAGTTTGCTGACATTCATCAGACTGACTGGTGCTGAGTCTCAGGATCCTAACTCTGAGGAGAGGTCGTGGGAAGGAGAGAATGTGGGACAAAGAAGATAAAATCCTGAGAGGAATGAGCAGCGTGCAACATGGACACAGCTGTGGAAAGCAAAGAGGAAAGACAGTAATGCAGATCTTTACCCAATAAAAGCTTCTTCCTATTCTATTTTTCTTTTTACATTTAACTTTATTTATTATTATATTTTTTGTACCTGGGATTGAACCCAGGACCTTGCGCTTTCCAGCCGGGGCGGAAGCACTGAGCCGCCCCCGCTTCTCGTGTACTTTACGCAGGGTCTGCCAGTCAGTCTGAAGCACGGGCGGCCCGCAGCCCGCACGGCGCCTCTGCTGACTTTCGGATACTTACCTATTCTTTTCGTGTCGTTGAAGTCCGGCTCGGGCTCAGTGTAGGGCTTTAGTTCTTCTTCTTCGTGACCTACATTCATCCATCGGTCCTTCATTATTTGCTAGGAAATAAAGCCCATGTTATGTGTGGTCAGTCACAACATTCCACCACGCTTCACCTCTGGACCCGGGTGGTGAAGCTTTCAGAGCTGTCAGTGACCTAAGCAGCCAGCAGCAGGGTGTGTGCAGAGGTTCGCCGCCCTCTGCCTCTCTGTCGGCACCTATGAAATGGGTCGGTTCACTCAGTAGGGGTCATGTGGCATTTTCAGATAAAGTAACTGTTTGGTCAACGGGGCATCAAAAGGAGACACAGCGTCCCCTGAGGTCTGTGTGCAGCCCCCACGCTCACCAGGTGTGATGATGCCAGGCACGCTCTTCCCACCTCTGTTCAAAGAGAGAATCTACCGATTTTAACCTTGGTTGCACATTTTTATATTTAAAACTAATGAAAAGATTCTATTTTTTTAGTTCTTCAAACACATATATGCCTGTATTTAAAAATCACTAATTATTAAAACATTAGGAAGAAGAGATTATAAGAAATGGGAATCAATAAAGATAACTCAGAGAATATGGAAAGAGATGATAGTTTATAAATTAAGTCTACAGGCTTAGGATTTAGCTTACTGGTTCCAGCATCTGCCTGGCAAGTGCAAACCTGAGTTTGATCCCCGGTACCACATACCACAATGCCAGGCGTGGTGGCTCACGCCTATAATCTCAGCACTCAGGAGGCAGAGGCAGGAGGATTCCAGTGAGTTCGAGGCTAGCCTGGGCTACATAGTGAGCTCAGGGCCAGCCTGAACTACAAAGGGAGATCCTGTCTCAAAAAAAAAAAAAAAAAATTAAGTCTGGAGTTAGAAGTAAGGTAAAAGCCAGAGTGGAAACAGTGTTGATGCAAATTAGCAAAAACAGGTTTAAACTGAGGCTGTGGAACAACAAGAAGCGCTGGCTGGGCAGACACCTGAAGACAACCTGGTGGGCAAATCTATGAGATAAGAAAACACACTCACAAGCCATCCACTGATTAAGGGCCAATATCCAGCATATGCAAAGAACTCTCACAACTCAAAATCATAAAAAATAGTAACATGATTCTAAAGTGAGCAAAGGAAGTAAACACATTTCTCCAGAGAAGACACAATAGCCAACAGGTACATGGGAAGACGCTCACACAAAACCCTAATCATCAAAGTAACCACAACCACCACGAGACACCACCGCCCACCCCTTAGCATGGCCACTACCAAAGCGCTCAAAGTAGTACGAGACCACGAAGCTATAGAACACTATGACGTTTCCTTAAAAAACTAACAGAACCACCACATCACCCAGGAATCCTGTTCCTGGGTGTAGAAACAGGAGACCCAAGTGAGATCGGCACACATTATTCACAGTCGCCAAAAGGTGAACGCAGCCCGCATGCCCAGGAACGGATGGGTGGGTAAACAAAGTGTGCCGCGTGAAGACAGCGAGATACCCTGCCCTCACAGCGCAGTTCTGATCCAGCCTGGAGAGAACCTGAGGACTCTGCTGAGAAAAGCAAGCCGGCCTCAGACAGACGCCTCCCGCATGTGTCCAGTCTAAGGGCTCTCAAGTCGGCACAGAAGCGTAAATCCACAGGAACACAAAGCGGAAGGCGGAGGGGAGGACGGGAAGCTGTTTGGTGGCCTGGAGTTTCGACACAAGATGCAACAGCTCCGGAGAGCTGGTGTACAGCAGGGCGCAAGCGCGTACCACGCTCAGCACACGCGCAGAACCCGGGAAGCGCGTACATTCACGTTTGCGTCTTTACTCCGCCCCTGAGGGGTAACGGTGTAGTCACAGACAGCGGAGACTGGTGGCCGTGACAAGGCGGTGTGCGCGATGGGACCTGACTTTCACACGGAAAGAGAAGCACACAGGTGATGGAAGAATTATGTATTAACTACACATTTTTAACTCACAGAATTCTAGATGTTGTATAATTGTTTTTTATTTCGAGTCCTATAAAGTGCATCTACCTTTTCTTCCAAGAGTCGACGAGAAAGAAAAGTGACTTTCCACACACAGGCCTTGGAGGCTGATCCGTGGCTGCCCCAGTCCGCTCCCCTCAGTGCTTAAGTCTAAGTTATCAGTGTGCAACTCAAAGCTAATCACTGTACAAGCTGATCCTAACAACCAGCTCTAGGAGGACGCTGCAGGGTGGGTGGGAGGACGTTCCTAGAGCTCTCAGACCTGCAGTAAATATTTCATTTAAAGTTTCCAGATAATTTGTGCACTGAAAAGCATAACCATGCTGACATGGACCTCGTGAGGTCACCACATTACCTCCTAGTTCATATGAAAGGACGTCCCCTACAAACTGTGCAGTAACAGTGATACTGTGCAGTGAGTCTGCAGTGACTACTTGTCAGCAGAGATAAGGAAATGAGAGGCCGCACATCAGGAGGAGAAATGACGACACAGCAGCCCTGCAATCGCCATCACAGTTTCCCTGAAATTCTCTTCTGTCCTCTCTCAAGTGGTCCATCTGAGAAGGGCCAAGGAACCAGCGCGGTAAAGGTGAATGGTTTTGCTGGCAGAACCTCACAGGTGGGAAGGTGAAGACGGTCTCCCTCCTTGACCTGCAGTTCTGCCCGCAGAGGTGGTCAAATGCGGAGCAGGAAGTTCCCAGACAGCACTCGAACGCAGGAGCGCATCGGCTTTAGTGTCGGTGTCTGTGCGGGCAGTTGCGGTCAGCCTTGAAATCCCTGAACAGAGTTTGTTCTTTATATTATGCTTTTTACATCTACAGGCTTAATTTCTTTGGCATTTCCCTGGGAACACAGCAAGCAGGATTTCCACAAAGCAGAGCAGCCGCAGGGGTGGCAAAGGGTTCGGGCAGGACTTCCGAGTCAGTGACACACCTCTGGTGACAGACTGCAGAAGCCACCACGGCCGCTCAGGTGTCTTACACAGAGCATGTGGGTGTATTGCACAGTTAAGCCACAGCTGCCTGATTCCATACAGAGGGGGCAGTTTTTCCTTTCACATGGTTTGGGAATATTAGGTGGAAAATTCCAGAGGTAAATAATTCCTGTTTTCAAGTGCCTGCCAGGCTGGAGTTTAACTGAACACCAGCACTAGTGGTCATACTGTCAGTCTGCCCCGTAACCCAGACAGCTGCGAAGCGGCTCGAGGCTGGGCACATGCACATCCCACAGGACAGAACAGACCGAGGGACCTCCCTGCACAAGCTCCCGGGCTGGGCGCCGAGGCTGAACAGCCTCCCGCCACCTCCGCCTTCCCCTCCCTCCCTTTCACCACCGAGAGCTGCATCTTCCTCCACTATGAGACATGTGAGGAAAGTCCAAGAAGACAGACAGACAGACAGACTCTGGGAGACAGACAGACTCCACTCTCATCACATTCATTTCAGTGTGCTATCATGTATTTTATTGTTGTTATTGTTGCTAACCACCCACAGGGCCTGGTTTACAGATTAAACTCTTCATAGGTGTGTGCACACACAGGGCTCGATTCCACTGCAGTTTCCGGGTGACACCCTCTGGGGTCTTGGTCGATTTCCCCTGAGAACTGGGGGGATGACTGCACCTAAGAATGCAGCTACCCACTCATGGGCCATTGCTGGGCGCATGCCAGCACTCCCGCACCTCGGGCTCTGATGACACGTGCATTGTGCCACTTACAGTTAGCACAATCCCCCCGGGCCCACATCCTGCACACGTCACCCCAGAAGTCTGACTGCTGCCCCAACACACCAGCTGCCCATTTCTGTAGCACCGTAATGAAGAGATGGCGAAGAGGCAAAACGACCAACATGAGTTGGAAGGAAATTCTCCAGGTTTTTCAAATCCAGTCAAATTAGTCCTCAGCAATGGTCTCAAATTTAAGATTACAATGTTAAGAGTCTGAAAACAATAACTCTAGAGTGAGATTTTTCAACAGTGGATCCTATGTGGAAACTGGTCAGGAAGAAGGAAAGGTTAGCAATGGAAGAAGGACTGGGAGGGAGGCAAAGGGCCTGCTGCTTCAGGGAGAGGAGACCCCGGGTCCGAAGGTACCCTCGGCTGGCCAGCAGGAGGCCTGGGCCGGCGCACTCAGCCTCAGAGCCCAGACGGAAGTGGGCAGGTGAGCCAAGAGCGGCCATTGGAAAGGTGAGGCTGAAAACTGAGTGTGGATGCGAATCAGGGGTCAGAGGTTGGCTAGGCAGAGGGTTAGCCATGCTCTGACGAGGACACAGGTATTTTGGGGGAGCAGCACCATCTTACTCTCAATTGTACTATAAAGCACAAACACAATCGGAAGGATTTTCTTAGGAGCAGATGAAAACTTAGGCATTAAAAGTCAAGACACAGTAGGCACTTTTGGGGTGAGGGCCAAGGTGACAGAGAGGGTGATAGGAGGAGCTTTACTCCAGGCTCAAGCTGCACATACTCTGAATGCGGGGTTGGGGTGCAGGTAAGAGTCGGGTGCCTGCCTTGCAAGCATGAGGTGCTTCTTCAACCCCTCGCACCATCTTGGTAAAAAACAAACTGGGAAAATGAAAGAACACATAAGCAAAGGGGAAACTAGCAAAGTCTTTCGGCTTTTTTCGAACAATACAAATCTAGACATGCTATTTGTTCAATAAATGAGGGGGAAATCCTAGCATACAGCATAAACCACGAATCCATTCCAAGTCCAGAGCGACGCCGTCCCTCCCCACTGTTGGAGCAACCAGGGGCTGACGACATTCTCGCTGGCAAGCAACTTGCTCAGCATGTAGAGAGGGTGCAGACCCGCTGCGTGCAGCCTCTGAACTCTAAACCTGCAGCACCTGCTAATATTTCCAACGTGAACTCGTTGTTCGGGGCTGAAAACTTCATCTCAAAGCTGGAACGGGAGGTTCCGAGGACACGCACACAGGCAGCTTGAGCTCAGGACGATCAAATGTCTTCACACTTACGGTCGCCTTTGGACTTCAATTTAAAGAACTCGGACACTTCTGGACTACACTCTCCACTGTGAAGGATGAAGGATGAGACACTTGACCACTGCAAACTAACCATCTGAAGACAGAAGCACATCTCACCCGCTCACAGACATCTGCTCTCCCGAAATAGCTTTTATACGTTCATATGGCCTCTTGTTAGTGCAGCTGCCACCTCAGCTCTGGGCCCTGGTGACCTGAGCGTCAGGTAAAGTGTGTTCCTACGGGAAAGCGGTGCTCGGAGCTGGACACGAAAGGTCTGTCCCCTAAAGCCCTAGAACTCACAACTGACATGAGAGTCAACAACTCGATTTCACATAATTTTCTAGGAATAATGGCTGAAAGCTTTGAAAAACAGCAATCTAAAACTTGCCTCTGGATGGTACACGCTCTACTAAAATATTAAATATTAAATAATCTTTCACTTCCTAAGGAAAAAAAACACTAAAACCTTAACCTTAGGAACAGTCACATTTAAATAAACGATTCAATAGAAATTCCTGCCACTTGACTCACTAATAGAAAGTCTTGAGAGTAATCTCCAGTGGGCGTCTCCTCCCTTAGCTCGGGAAGCATACCTGAGGAAACGGAATCACAGAGCCCACCTGAGTGGAGACCTTCACAGAGGAGGCTCGCTGTAAGGCCACCTCTTCACCCAGGAACGCCACTGACACACTGAGAAAGTACTTTATAAAAGAGGTTAATTCTCTTGATTTTTTTACCCTCCCAATTAAAGCAAATAAAGAATATTTTTAAGAGCACAAGTGTAGACTGCGTGCTGAGCCTCTGAAATTATCTCATGACAGGCCAAACTATCATCCTTAAAAACAGGCAGGCAACGTTGCTATAAAGTAAGTGACTGTAGTGTCCAGAAAACAAGAGTGGGCGCCTGTCCACAAGCAGCACTGGCTGGCGTCCCTCAGGGGAGCAAGCGGGCGGCCATGTGGAATGTACGCAGACAACACAGCAGCATGTGAAGATATCAAAATACTCAGCTCCAGCCTGGCCTGTCTGCACGTCTGTGTACTTTTTGTACTGATGATCAGAAGCCTCCATTCAGCTTTACATGTCAGACTGCAATTTTGGGTACATCCTGGATTAGAATTTTCCGCGTCGTCTTCTCACCCCTGAAACAGCGTCACGTCTTTACTAAACACATGTTTTTGGTTCTGACCAAGTGGTATTCTCCTTCCTTCAACTAAGAGTCAAACTTAATCTGTCTTCATTTTAACTTAATCCTTCACTGAAGAACTAAGAAGTAACAGTCTTTACAAAGAAGACTCTTGACAACTTTTGATTTTCCTCTTTATAAGCAAAAGGCAAACTGCAGAATCTGTCAGTCCTTTCTGGAAAATGTAGGGGAACAAGTGTTCTTCAGCTCCTAGAACATCTTATCTTCCTTAATAATTCACATTCTTCGATTCACCATTTATAGAGGCAACGTTTTTATTTCTTTGTCTTGTTTTTGAGACAGGGTCTCTCATTGTAGTTCAGGCTGGCCTTAACTCTTGACAGTCCTCCTGCCTCTGCCTCCTGAGTGCTGGGATCATAGGTATAAGCCACTTCACCCTGCACTGTGGTATGTGGTCACCAAGGATCAAACTTGGGACCTTCACTTGCAAGGCGGATTCCGGAACCACTGAGCTAAATCCTCAACCCTTAGAAGCACCATTTCAAACACCATTTGTAGAAGATAAACTTGAAAAGATCAAGCACACTAGCCCAGCTCAGAAGTGGTGAGGGCAGGATTCAGACCTGTATCCGGTGCAGCACCTGCCCTGGGGAACGACAGGCGAAGGCAGGAAGGTGGACATCGACACGTGTGTCTGCTATCGGGACATGTTTGCAGAATTAAAGCTCAAACTACAACACTAGTCGTCAAATCATTACCATGAAGTACACTTCTATACAAATCAGGTGTTGAAAGTTTTATGTAGTTTTTAAAAAGTTAAAAAAACTTCCAAGTATATTTTTATTTATAACATTAAATTTATATTTTTATTCTGCCATCAAACATTATTGATTACCTACTATTATGTTGGTAGAACTGTACTTATTCTATACCAAGAATATTATGAGTTGATTTTCACTTTTACAAATTAGAGGAATACATAAGAAAGAAAACCATCGTGTTTATTTTTTTCAGGGATAGAAGGAAAACCATTTTATATACTATTAAAATTCCTCCCTGATCACAGAATACTTCCACTGTCAAACTTTGAATGTGGAGTACTAAAAACAATCACTTACTTCCAAGCTGCCTCTCTTGACTGGGTTCAGCACCAGCAACTTCTTGAGCAGGTTCTCGCAGTCCGTGGACATGTAGAAGGGGATGCGGTACTTCCCGCGCAAGACTCGCTCCCGCAGTTCCTTGACAAAGCAGACGACAGCACTTATGACCGGCTCTGGAGACCAGCACGTCGGGCGACGGCACGGACACGCACTGGGCAGTACCTTCAGGTTCTGGCCGTCGAAGGGCAAGGAGCCACTGACCAGCGTGTAGAGAATGACGCCGAGACTCCACACGTCCACCTCCGGCCCGTCGTACTTCTTCCCTTGGAAGAGCTCCGGGGCGGCGTAGGGGGGACTGCCACAAAATGTGTCCAATTTGTTCCCCACTGTGAACTCGTTACTAAAACCAAAGTCAGCAATTTTAATATTCATATCAGCATCAAGGAGAAGGTTTTCAGCCTGAGGAAAATAATAAAAAGGACAATGTAAAAAGCATACATAAAATAATCTCTGTGCTTGTTTCAGAGCCCGAATTTAGGTATTTTGTCTTGCTTTTAGGAGTTCTGGTGCTTCACGTGAACCTGCTCCCCATGACATCTACGTGAGGCTGTTTCAGCACTAGAGGAAAGCTCCGGGTGGCCATCTGCACATGCACACACAGCTACCACGAAAGGGACCCCAAACGCGCTTTCTTCCTTAGTCTCTCTGAACTTCCTTTCTCCCTTTATGGCAGAAAACATCTGGGAACTGCACCCTAAAGGACCTCACCTGCAGAAGTCAGCACAGCCTCACTGCCCCTCAGCTGCGAGCCATGCTTGTCCGCAGGGAGCTAACAGGGCAGCCTCGGTGGACACGAGGTCCAGGGTTCATCTACACTGGATTCCTCTTTCATCTACACTGATTTCCTCTTTTGTGTACTTGACAGCAAAGCAGCACAGCCTCCGTTAGCCTGGTCTGTCGTTGCTCCCGGCACTGTTCTGAGCCTAGTTCTCTCCTGGAAACATGTTACGTAGAGAGCAGTGAGTTTTGCTGTGTCTGGAGACGCTGACTTCCTAATGTCCCAAAACAGGGTCGTGCAAGGACAAGATTTACCCATGTCCTCTGTAAGCGAGCAGTTTGGGAGAGGGTGAGCTCCGGAGCCTGCTCTGTTTCTGTTTCAGTGCTGAAGAGACCACAAGTCATGGGCTGCTTTGCAGATGTGCAGGTTCCAACAAGGAGTAAAACTCAACCCAAACAAAAGTCATCCCGCGCCTCTCACTCTGAAGCGGGCGGGCTGACACAGCCACGCGCACTCCGTGTCCCCACACAGGAGAGCGCCCCCACGTGAGCTCCAGGGCGCAGAGGGAAGGCCTGCTCCTCCACCCGGCTGACGCGGTGGCACCTCGACTTGGCTTCTGTCTGAAAGGGATCCCTTACATTTTTATTTGGGGACAAAAGTCCACATTTTTCTATTTAAAGTAAGTTAAGTAGTGGAGACTCCAGACTGACTTCTCCTGTGTGATCTTCATTTCCGCAGCTGGGGGGACTTTTGTAAAATTACTCGCCTCGAACAGGTGGAAACCGGACAGAGAGCTCTGGCTTCATTGCAAAGTGCATGTCTTTGAGTTCTTTTGTCACAGGCTCTGCAACTCACCTTAAGATCACGGTGGACAATGCACTTTTGATGGCAGTACTGCACAGCTGACACAATCTGAAATAAATGTTCGGATAAAACAGTCGAAGTCACTTTATGATAGACAGCATGGATTTTCCTATAATTCTCAGTGCCAATCACGTAAGTTACCAATTTGGATTTCAAAGTAATATTTAGTAATTTCATTATTTCTTTAGTTCAGAAAACTGTATCTATTAGTGGGAAGAAACTTTTGCTCTTAAATATAAAAACTGGAAAAGTAACACTAAAACACACCAAGATATTTCCTTGTCGGTCTGGAGATTTGTGGGGACTGCTGTCTCCCTGTTCCATGACTGAATATGCATAATACGGCACTTTGGTCTGGTGGTGTACTGTCATGTTGAAATAACTGCTCCGGCACAGGTCAATTATCATTTGGGCTAATGGTTAGAGTTTAAAAAGCAAAGCTGTATCCTGGGTATTAATCACATGTGCTACAGGCATGCTTCCTCAATTTATTAAGAGGTACATAGTACCATTTTATATTTATCTGTCCAAATCAGAGAAGTAGGAGATATTTTGAAGCTTAAAAACACCTAACCATCAAAAGAAAATGGGAAAAATGAAATTTAATCTTCTGTCACTAATTCAGCTGGGCAGAGAATAGTATTCTGGTAACTACATTGTAGAGGTAGCCATAGTTTTTAACCATTGCTTATTTCTCTTTGGGTACAAGGGCTAAACAGCAAAAAGCTGACAGTTTAGAGGCCAAGATATAAATGAGAAATAGATCATTAAAACATAATAGTCCTTTATTCGATACAAAAGTGTCAAGCATCTGATGGCAATGGACCAAGTGCTACTTTGTATGTCGTGTGCCTAGATCCGACACGCAGAATGCCCCACACTCGGTTCTGTGGGCTGAATTGAATGTAAATCCAGATGGAGTCCTGCGTGCTGGCGATTCACACGTGGACACAGAATGAGATCTGAAAGGTGATGTATGGTACGACCACGCTAACAGTACGTATGGTACGACCTTCAGGTGGGAAGGAAACTTCAGAGCAAAGTGAAACCGCTGTTGCAGCATTAGGGAATTATTCTAATCCATATAACGATGGCTCAGAGACAGATGATACAAACTGAAAACAAAAATTATCAACACACAGTGAGCAATATATGATTCAATCAAATTCACTGATTCAGTTTATTGAGTACCTGCTATGTGCAGGGAAACGTGCTGGCTGCTAGGGGAGGACAAAACGGACCCTTGGTGGACCCTGCCTGTCAGGAGCTCGCAGAGATAAGAAGGGAAACACCGGTGTCACTGTAGTTCCAGGCAGAACCACGGACGCTGAGGTACAAAGACGTGAGAGAACCACACAGAAAGTGATTGTTTTAGTTGGAAATACTTCCTGGAATAAGTGTTATTTGATCTAAGCTGTCCTTGAAGGATAGGAGTGCTTGTAAACGTGGGACTCTGGAGCCGGGTGAGGGGTGCAGGGCATTGGTGATGAGGCGCAGTGTCACCAGAGAGCAGTGATGGAGGGGGAGCTCGCTGGGTGGGCAGGGAAAGGTCACTACATTCTAAACGAGCAAACGCTGCAGAACCCTGACTCCATCTGTGCGGGTGACTGTGAACGCTTAGGGTCCTGTCAAAGGGGTGACCCTCAAATAACAGATCTTTATATGGTTAGTTTTCTTAAGCTTAAAAGAGTTTTTAGCTTAAAAACTCTAACACCCCGTCTTCACTAACTTGGATCTGTTAGTCATAAGAAATACATATTCGTGTGCCTATTTCACTGGGTGCACTACACAGCTTCCAGGGTGTGCCTGCGACCAGGCTGCTTTCGGTCATGGGGGTGGGAGTGTGCTGATGGCGGCGCGGCCTTTCACAAGTCGCACGTGTGCATGACCCCGGGGAGTCCTTGGTGGACCAACTTGGTCCCCACATAACAGGAGGCCGCGTGTGCAAGGAGGAAGAGCCCTGAGCGGGCATCTGATGTGGTTGGTACTTTGCGGTATTTCCACACCTGGCTGGCAGGGTGCACTCTCTGCCCTGAAAGAAAAGTTTTGGCTTCTGAAGCGACCCCACAATCCTCGCCTGCACAGCTGAGTTTCACTGCGATATTCTTTCTGCAGCTGGACTCTCTGAGCTTAGGACATTTGGTCCCTCTGGTGAAGACGTAGGACTGCTCTGTGGACCATGCGTCAGGGACCTGGACGCAGGACTTACAGGTGCCCTGCACAGAGGCTGCGCCTCTGCTTCCTGGGAAGGGACAGCTGTTGGGGTACTTCTCAGTCCCCCTAAGTGGGAAGGAGTAGTGCGCTGTTAGTTGTAGCGCCCTTGAGGCTGGGACTGGTGCTAAGATGGCTCATGTGGCCTGCACTCCTGAGAGCACTGAGGTGCGGTGCCAGCAATGGCCCTCAGCAGGCTCCAGCTGCTGCGGCAAATCTCCTGTCTAACAGGAGTCAAAGACATGTGTTTGTGTGCCCTTGCTAATGCAGAATGTTCTTTCACAGTTAAAAGATCCATAAAATATGGAAAAAACAAAGATAAACTTAAATGTACATATAGTAAGAATTTGAGGGCAAGGGATTTAGCTCAGTGGTTCCGGCCCCTGTCTTGCAAGTGCAAGGACCTGGGTTCAATTCCCGGTAACCACATACAATACTGGGTGACTCATGCCCAGCAGCAACCAGCACCACATACCACAGTGCCGGGTGTGGTGGCTCACGCCTGTAATCCCAGCACTCGGGAGGTAGAGGCAGGAGGATTGCTGTGATGTGAGTTGGAGGCTGAGCTTAGGGCCAGCCTGAACTACAAAGTGAGACCCTGTCTCAAAAAAAAAAAAAAAAAATTGAACCCATAAAGAAAAATAAGCTCCTCAATAATAAACTTTCTAGTTTCAGGGGACACATAAATGTTCAGTGTTTTTAATATTTTAACATATGGGTAATCATACAGAAACTATTTCTCATTCTTTTACATTAATCAACTAAGTATTTTGTGCTGGAAATTGAACCCAGGGCCATTGCTCTAAACTACATCTCTAGTCCTTTTCTAAAGTTCTTTGTGCTGAGGCAGGGTTTTGTTAGGTCACAAGATGGGACTCGAACTTCTGGTCCTCCCACCTCAGCCTCCCTGGTCTCTGGGCCTTCACCACCCATGGCTAGCTTTACATTTTATATAGCATTAAGTGGACATCGAACTCCTGCAACATGAAGAATATATACCTGAACTGATCGCCATGAATTTGCTTTCTGGTCATGCTGGGATCTCTCTAGGACCCGTGCATGCTGGTTAGAAAATACCTTTGTGCTGGCTTCCTGTGCTATCCATCGGCAAAGGCGGTAAGCTCTTAAAACTGCAGGCATTTCAACCTCTCTAACTTCAAGGGTTTCAAGTCAATATTTAATATGAAGTGTATTTTTGGTAAATATGGAAAACACATTAGCAGACTAAAGAGAAAAAGGTTAAGTAATCTCTGAAATATACATTAATTAAGATCAGTGGAAATAATTAATGCCTGCTGGAATTTTCTTGCTGGTTTGCTACAAACTACAGCTACTGCGACTGCTACTGAAAACAAAATAATGTTCAAAGCAATGCCTGAGAGCCGGACTTCCATCCCCGCAAGGCGGACAGAGGACCCCACAGAAAGGGCCGGACACAGTTCAGTTTCTGAATGCGGCTTTCTGCACTTCCAGTTGTTTTTGAGTTCACATTTTCATAGGAATGCTCCTAGGAATCTATCCTGAATGCAAGAGTTATGCATGTCTTTGGTATAAAGCATTTCAGGAATTGTGTTTCAAAAAATAATAATTCTGTAAGACCTCAATAACAGACACTTCACAAAGCGAAGTCTCTCCACAGTCCATCTGGAAATGCAGGTCCAAAACGCTGAGCTCATCAGCCCCTCCCTCCCCCTCTGGCCTGGGGCGCCTCTGACTCCCCAGAGGAAGGGTCTCTAACCTCTCCACTTCCCAAATCAGTGAGGGGGGCGGGCAACCGTAATGGAAAATTTTAAGTTCACAGAGGGGAAGTTTAGGATATTATTATAAGTTGTCTGCTGCACCTAACATTAGTACATTTTAGGAAAAAATTGTAATGAACTAACTAGTCATTTTTATGGTAATTCATTCAGTAAATTTATTGTCACTACTCTAACCCTAAAAAGTTAAAAATAAAATCCTAGATGTTTAAATTATTTTTCTGTAAGAAGTAATGATGAGGTTGAATTGCAAACACCAGTATCTTACCACAATCTTCTGTCACATTTGCTAGATTCCTGGCCTGAGGCTAAATAAAACCATCTGTATTCTTGAAATCTATAAAATCAGTTTAGTGTCAATGCATATTTAATTATAAAAGCAAGTAACACAATACCGTCTTTTTTTTTTTTTTTTTTTTTTTTTGAGACAGGGTCTCGCTTTGTAATTCAGGCTGGCCCTGAACTCAGCCTCAAACTCACATCACAGCCTCTGCCTCCCCAGTGCTGGGATTACAGGCGTGAGCCACCACGCCCGGCACTGTGGTATGTGGTACTGGTTGCTCTTGGGCGTGAGTCTCCACACCCAGTATGGTATGTGGTTTACTGGGGAATCGAACCCTGGTCTTTGAGCTTTTAAAACAGGCACAGGAACCACTGAGCCAAATCCCCAGCCCACAACACCCTCTTTAAACAGTGCACACGTGGGCTTCATACATCACACAGCAGCGCTGGATGACAATTCCTGGACCCAGGGGTGAAAGGGCAAAGAGCCCTTTTGTCTCTTGGTCTGCTGTGTGTTCCCAAGACTCAGTCAAGAAGGTGAGTCTCACTTATAAAAACTCACCATTATTGTCACATGACAACAGCCACCTGCAACTGTTTTAGGTTTAAGTTCAGGAAAATGGGTCTATTTCCTGGAGTTGTCCAATCGTAAAAAGTCTCGGCAAACAGGAGTTTAACTGTTTAAGAGGCCGTCTGCCCCTGACATCCAGCTTGGGAGTCCCCATCGCACGTCGCTAAAACAGCAGCAAAACAAAGGTGAGGAGCGTGTTCCGTACCTGCCTGAATTTTGCACGGGCCTCTTTCTCCTTCATCCTTCCGTGGGCAACTAAGTAATCGAACACTTCACCTGAATCAGAAACACAGAGCAGGGCGTAAAACAGATGCACATTTTTGGTTAACAATACACACAGTGTCAACTTTTTGCCTAGTTTTCACAGAAACTTTTGGCCCACGATTTTCTGCTATATCTAGAAAGTTACAGATCAAACACATGACTAGAAAAAAGGAAAAAAAATACATGTGGAATTAAATATCTGCAGCAGTTTATGATTTAGCAGAATTCTTCAAAATAAGCCATAAAAACACAACCAGGAGAACGTATTTTCTACTTTCAAGTGGTATGTATAAATACAGTCAGTTCTTTATTATCCATTCTAATAAAGGAAAGCCACAGCTCGGGAAATGAAGATTAGGCGGGGCTTTGCATCTGGGGCCCCTGGTAACAACACTGGCCCTTCCACAGTCTCCAGACACGGAGTCTTGCTCTCGTGCCACCCGCCCCCCCGGTGGATCCCGTTTTCTTCCGGTGCCCTTGACGCTCAGTCTCACTCTCCTGTGCACCCTGGTGGTCAGTGCTAATTACCCAGAGTTAAATCACACTGGTGTGCACCCCTGAGACCCCACGTGGTTTGCAAGCCACTTGCATGTCACCCTTTGTATTCTCTTCATGACAGAACACAAAGTGGATACACTATAAATTCATTGAAATAATAAAAAATAACTAAATGCTTGAGGAAAACATTTTTTGGTGTGTTTTTGAGACAGGGTCTTGCTTGGTAGCTCAGGCTGGCCCTGAACTCACTGTGTAGCCCAGGCTGGCTTTGAATTTGAGATGATCCTCCTGCCTCAGTTTCCCAAGTGCTGGGATTACAGGCATGCACCACCATGCCTACCTGAGAAAATTATTAGATTTGTTTATTTACAAATTTACGTTTAAAATTTTTATCTTCTCAGTTTAATAAAACAAATTAACCTTTAATTATAGTATTAGAAAAATATCTCAGTGTACTTATAATTTGGAACATACATACATGTATATTAAAAACTTACAAAGTTGGGCCGGGGATTTACCTCAGTGGTTCCGGAGCCTGTCTTGCAAGTGCAAGGACCTGGGTTCGATCCCCGGTAACCACATACAATACTGGGTGTGGAGACTCAGGCCCAGCAACAACCAGTACCACACACCACGGTGCCAGGCGTGGTGGCTCACGCCTGTCATCCCAGCACTCGGGAGGCAGAGGCAGGAGGATTGCTGTGATGTGAGTTTGAGGCTGAGCTCAGGGCCAGCCTGAACTACAAAGTGAGACCCTGTCTCAAAGAAACAAAACAGAACAAAAAAACAAACAAACAAAAACTGTGGGCCTTTAAGACATTCCTTTGAATAGCTTCATTATTTATTCTTTAATTCTGAAAATTTTAAATATCTTTCTGTGAAGTACTAGCAACAATAACTTTGAGTCAATTTGTTTCTCATTTAAGAGGAAGTACAGGAGATAAAAGTGATTTATTCCTGTCAATGTTTAAAAAATATTCCTGACATTTTGAGAGCCAAAGTATAAATAAGGGTCAGGAGAGATGTACGTGGCTACATCCCTGTCAACTTGGTCCTCTAATGTAAAAGCACATACAGCACTCACTCACCTCTGAGCAGCTTCGGGTCATGCTGAGGGTGGCCGGGTCCTGAGAACCTGTCACAGCGGACACTCAGGAGGCAGACACCTGACCCGGAACCTGCTTCGACTACCGACTTATTAATACACTTTGCACTTGAGATTTACCCGTTTACATCCAAGAGCTCCCAATCAAAATATCTGGACATATTATTATTATATGTAAACAAGCACACTGAAATTTTCATAAGGTGACAAAACACATTTAGAGGTTCAAAAATGTCCCTAAATATTTTTAAATAATCCAAAAATTCTATATATAATAGAAAGATCAAAAGGTCTTAAAAGCAAAAACATTGAATTTTCCTAAACACTGCTTCAAGGGTGTTTAAATAAAATTATATAAATATCATGAAGAACTAGTAAGTGTTGTTACTTCTACTTCAGTCTTCTTTAGCCTTACCCCCGCTTGCGTATTCCATGATTAAATAGAGGGTCTTCTCTGTCTCTATAACTTCAAACAATTTCACTAGAAAAAGAAATCAGAGATGGAGCTCTATGATTATTAGCACAAATGGATGTGTTTTAAACTAAAGTAACACTAAAGCCATGGAAAAATTAGAATACTTGCTAAAAAACTATTAACTATAATCTTAAATTTAAAAAGTTTATCAAGAGTTATTACTCCTATAGAAGAAAACTATTTAATACAAAGTGACTTGGAATTAAATTCTTGAGCTAAAAAGTTTCTGAGATTAAAACATCATACCTTTTCTCATCAGAATAAGAAAATAAAAAGATAAATCCTAAAACTAGAGAAATAAATTGTTAAAATATTTAAAGGGACTAGGCTATAATGACATTTCATAAAATGTTAAATAATCTTCAATATCAAAACAAAATATCTGTGTACTTACTATTATAAAAGTTTCTGGTAAAAATAAAATTAGACTCATGTAGTTGAAATTATTTATCCCCAATAATCATATTAGTAGTTATAAAGAGATAAGAGTTTAAAATACGTAATAAACAAGTATTTGAAAAAGATTTTTAAAGAACTATTTTTCACTACTTCCAATCAAATGTTTTCATATAATTATATCTAATCAATAAATTTATTTGTAATGATGGGGAAATCAGAAAGTCATAAAATTCAGCAAGTTGAAATCTATTCTTTTCTTAAAAATGCAGATAGTTATTTTACTTATAAACTATGATCAACCTGGAGGGTACACTATTAAAATATCAGGAATTCAGTGTTTAGAAATACCTCAACGGCGTACAAGCTGTCTGCAGAGCTCTAGTGAGAAGATGCAAGACATTTGTACGCATCAGCTCCTAGCTGTTCCAATTATTCTGATTGTCAACAAAATATGGCAAAGTGATAGAAAACGGGAATTTGTAGCTTTCAGTTGACCTCCTTATAATCTACTTTTACCCAGTGTGTCACTACCCCAATGTATCATAAACAGTCTTAAAAGGGTATCTTTTAAAATACAGAATGCAATTTGTTCCTAGTCATGTATGTATATTTCATACCTATATTAGGATGATTCAATATCTTCATTATTCGTACTTCTCGAAACAACTGTCAAAGAAAACAGGCAGACAGGTCGCTGTTTAAAGACACCAGACTCAGGCAGACGCGGCCGAGGGCGTCCACGTGAGAAGGTCACCTGGGTAAAAGACGCTGCAGGACTCCGCAATGAACCCACACGGCTTTGTTTCTTGACCCCAAATCTCCACAAGACTGTCAGCCTCACTGAGACGAGGTCTCTAAGGGGGCCATGGCTAGACAAACGGGTGGTCCCGGGCCCAGTGGGCCGTGAGTGTGCGGTGTGTACGGAGACCGGCACGTTAGCCAATGACCCTCACAACCAGGGACAAGAGAAAAGCATCCGGGAAGTGACGGCCATGGCCCCGCACACGTCCTCTACTCAGGAGCAGCCTTCCCGGGCCAGCCCCTTCAGTCCCCCTCTTCTGTGTCATTCCAGGAGAGAGGCAGGAGCCTCTGACTCTAGGAAGGACAGTGTGAGGCGTCACCCCGCCCCGGGCTCTCGGAGTATGCCTCAGATTTCAAATCAAGCAGTTTGTTCAAGAAAATAGAAGAACCAAGAGTTGATGATATTCCAAAAAGTCTATATTAAGATATGTGTTTTGTCAGAATCGAATCTAAAATTAGTGTTTCCAGAAGTGGTGCTTCTTCAGAGAAGATCTATAAATGGACAAAAGAACAGGACAAGAGGCTTAACTTTATTAATGTTAGGAAAACACAAATCAAATCCAGTGAGATACCTCCTCGAACTCATCAGGATGACTATGAGTTTAAAAGGCCAGGCACGTGACTAGCCCCAGTACGGTGAGAGGCTGAGGCCAGAGGCCTGCGAGTGAAGAGCAGCCTGTGCAACTCAGTGAGAGTCTGTGTCAAAAAAACAAAAACTAAAACTAAAAGTGCTGGATCTGGTGAAGTTGGAACCTTGTGCACTGCTGGTGGGAATGTCACGCAGTGAGGCCTCTACTGAAAACCACACGATGCTGCAGAAAACAGTGTCCCTCCAACAGGTCAGAAATAGAATTACTGCATGATTTAGAAATTCCACCTCTTTGGGGCCAGGGATTTAGCTCAGTGGTTCCGGTGCCTGTCTTGCAAGCGCAAGGACCTGGGTTCGATCCCCGATAACCACATACCATACTAGGTGTGGAGACTCACGCCCAGCAGCAATCAGCACCACACACCACAGTGCCGGGCAGGGTGGCTCACGCCTGTAATCCCAGCACTCGGGAGGCAGAGGCACGAGGACTGCTGTGATGTGAGTTTGAGGCTGAGCTCAGGGCCAGCCTGAACTACTAAGTGAGACCCTGTCTCAAAAAACCTTAAAAAACAAAAACAAAGAAAAAGAAATTCCACCTCTGCGTATAGTATATACCACACTATCCTGAGGTGTATCCCAGCAGGTGTAACCTGTGGACGGTGCGCTAAGTGAACCGACACAGACACCGACAGACAGCTTCACCTATGAGGCCCTAGTTAGTCAGCAGACATTTAACTTCTGAGCCTCCAGGGCTCAGGCTGGGGCGGCTGCTCTCCGGGCAACGAGAAGATGGAAAAAGACAGGAAGTTCCGAGTCTGGACGAGGGCGGCTACCGCATGGGGACAAACTCATTGTTGCCCAACTGTGTGCTTTAACATGAGCCAAACTTTAAGTGCCACGTATATTTTAATGTACTTTTAAAAAAGATATAAAATATATAAAAATACATCAATAAAATTTCATCTCCATGGGAAAAAAAATCTCAAGGCTGACCTGTGACAGAAAAGCCTGTCCTATCTACTCTCAACAACACCTCCACAGAACGCAGGAAGTGGGTAAGTGTGTTTCTACATATGCACACATCCATAGATACATTTTATGAAACACATAATAATTAAAAGCTGCATGCAACAAGAATATAAAAGGTAGGGCCGGGATTTAGCTCAGCAGTTCTGGCACTTGCCTTGCAAGCACAAGGTCCCTAGTTCAATCCCCGGTAACCACATACAACAATGCTGGTTATGAAGACTCATGCCCACCAGCACACAGTGCCAGGCCTGGTGGCTCATGCCTGCAAATGCAGCACTTGGTCAGGCAGAGGCAAGAGGATTGCTGAGTTTGAGGCTGGCCTGGGCTACACAGTGAGCTCAGGGCCAGCGAGCCTCCAGGGCTCACTGAACTAAAGTGAGACCGTCTCAAAGAAAAAAAAAAAAAGGATATAAAAGGCAAGCTAAATCATGTCCAAGTCAGCTCCTCCCCTAACCCAGCAGTGCGCTCCTCACTTACATTGGGGGAAAGAGCATGCACTCAATCTCTGGGCGCCCCTCACCCCGGGAGCTTCCCAGCTTCCCGCAGCACGTGCCCTGAGACCTCCCCTGTCCTCCTTACCGCACAGCACCGCTGCTCTGCCCTCTGCCAGTCTCTTACCCTCCCCTCATGGCTCGCACGTGGACTTCCTCAGCACTGAGGTCCTCGCCCCTGAACAACCTGCTTTAGACATAAATATCCCCTTAAAGTCTCCTGTGTTTGGGGGTCCTGGCAGGTGACTGGACCCTGGGGTGCGACGCTCATAGACAGACTCACGCACCTAATGAGCACATAGCTCAATGTGCTGCGAGGAGGCGGGGTGGGGTGAGGGGAGCCCCCCGGAACTGACCTAGAAGAGGGCACCCCTAGCCCTGGCTCGGATCTTCTCTCTGCGTCCTGGCAACCAGGGCTGAGTCCAACGTGGGACTCCCCCATGCTGCTTCTGCCTGGGCGTTGGCTGACCACAGACTACCCGGAAGCTGAGGCCAGTTAAACCTCAGCCTTTAAGCCGGGTGTCAGGTGCTGACTCTCGTGGACAGGAAGCTGATCAGCCCTCACTCTGGATCTTCACCCCTCGTCCCAAGTCATCGTCTAAGTACGGCCCTCCCGAGTGTCCTCAGTCGGCTGTCTCACGGAACACGAGCCCAGTGCGATTCCAAATGCCAAATCGGTGGTCCCTGTGCCATCAGAACGAGTCCGTGATCTTTGGGGTGTGTGGCCAGCCCCGCGAGCCAGGCCCTGTGCCTCTTGTCCCACCATGGCCCTGTTCCTGGGTGGGTGGCATGGCAGCCACTCACGTCTCTCAGTCCTCCTACTGAGTGCTCCCGCCAGGGCCTGGGGGACACGGCCTCTGAGGGCGGAATGAAAGCTCTTTCCCAGCGTCAGGGTTATAAACTATTACAAATCTGTTGAAAAATGCGAAAGTCAAAGTAGGACCTCTGAATCTACCACGTTGAACAAATAACATTAATATTCTGTGCTAAAATATTACACTTGCATTTTTAAGAAAAACTTTTTAATTATTAATTTTAAATTTTATTTATAATTATGTTTTCATAAAGTATTGCTGCATTAACCACTACGCTCATAACAAGGACTCATCCCAGCTCCTTCTTCCTTGCCCTAGAGATAAGTTTGACCTCGGGCTGGTACACCCGGGCCCTCACGCTCTCAGTCTACATGTGTGAGTGTGTCCCTTGCTACTTTTTGTGTTTTAAACTTGAGATAAATGGAACCAGGCTGAATATCTCATTCTAACCCTTTTTCATTCACTGCAGTACATCTGCAGATCCATCCCCATCTACACAGAGATCTGGTCCATCTATCTGAACTACAGGACACTGTCCTACTCAGGGTACATAACTCCTTCCACTAAAACCAACTGCGACCTGTGCTACATTGACTGTTTCCGGTCTGCTTCCCTAAGGCAGGTAGCTAGAAACGTGTGCTTGACCCAGGCGGATACATCTTTACTTTTGCTAGGTCACCGCTGTCATTAACTCTCTACCTCACATCTGCGGAAGAAACAGGCACCACTGCCTCGGCCTGCACGGCTCTGCCCTGAGGCGAGAGAGACCTCCAGTCCCTGCGATGGAGGCAGCCTCTACCCCAGGGAGCCTGGCTGCTCTGACTCCAGCTCCTGATGGGCTCACAGGTGGCAAAGAACTACCACCACGTGGCTGGGCTGCGTAGGCTGTGCACACTTGGGAGAGCCAGCCACTCCATTCCTCAGGGGCGGGAGCCAGGAAAGGCGAAGCAACTGTTTTACACACACACACACACACACACTCGCACACGCGAGTTCCCATCTGCTTGCTCACCCCTGCCAACATGCACGGCCCCATCAAAGCCTCAGCCTAAGTGGGGCCTTGTGACAATGGGCGTGAGCAGCACTGACTCACGGCCACCGCAGGTGCCCGAGCCTCGGGAGGCCGAGCTGGCCCTGGCCTGGCCCGCTCTGCGCTGTCCGTGTGACGCTTTAATCAGGTGTTTCACTTCACACGTCCTCATCTTCATGCCACAGGAGCAGTTCTAGTCTATCACGTTCGAGATCGGCCCTGCCCCGGGAAGGCTGCTGACAGTCGCAGCCCTGCGTGTCCTCCTGGGGCCTCAGAGAGCACGGGCTGGGTCCAGCAGTGTCCCTCAGCCCACAGAGGGAACCTCCTGGAATCTGGTGAAGGTCCAGAGCCACAGGCCACGGTGGACCGCCCACCTTGGCAGACAGAGGGGTGCACAGGACTGACCAAAGCTGACCACGAGGGTCCCCCCCGGGGCCGGTGCTGCCCCTCAGACCAAGGCTGGTGTTCCCTAAAGTCCTCATGAGAAGTGAGGTCACATCACAGGGCACAGCCCTGGGACTCCCAGGCTCCCACAGCACGGAGACCTCTGGTGTCAGAGGCCCTATGTTCTTACAGGGGCCCCGAAGCAGACCACATTCACACGGACAGCATCCTGGACCCTATCCAAGCTGCTCTAGATCCCAGGGGACCGAGCCAGAGACACCGAGGCTCCAGCGCAGGCTCTGCACTCACTTGGGAGCCCGAGGGGCAGGGAGAGGGAGCGGAGCCGCCCAGGCGCAAGCACAGGAAGGAGCAGCGCTTCCCCCTGGTGAGCCCCCTGCAGAGAGTTAGAAGCCTGGGGAACAAGAGCTTCCCATGCATCTGGCCAGCTGGCATCTTCCCGATGCATCTGGCCAGCTGGCATCCAGTCTCCACCTCCAAACTGCGACATGGTGAAGTCGCCCCTTTAGTATCCACACGTCCAGTCAGCGGGCCGCATGCACCATCTCCTGTGACGCCACATCTCGGGCTGCTGGGAGTGGGGAATGACGGCCAGTTTCTGAAGGCTGCGTGTTAAGTGAAGAAGACCCCAGTGAAGGCCCCACGGGGTCCTCGGACTGAAGGCGGGGACTCTGCCTGTCCTCCACTGTCTCCTTCTTGCTTCCTGGCTTTGTTCCAGGTAAGTGAGGCTGGAGGGACGTCTGATTTTGTAGAGAGCTTCCCAAATCGTCCTTCCCGGGCAGGAAGGGGGTTCGGCTCAGCCAGACTCCGTCAGTGTCGGTTGGTGTTGAGCGCCTTCCTCGTCTCCACTCAGGTACCACTGGGGATGGAAGGGAGATCTGTCCTCCTGGCACTGTCCACTGGATCTGTCTTATTCCACTCACTGCCCAGCAGCCTGTTCGCCTGGCTACTTGCGGCTGTCAGTGCCACGGAGTCCTTCACATCCGCAGGGTCTCCAGTTCCATGGAGGACAACGCCTCAGATGCGGGCACTGGGCTGAGGCTGGGGTTACGCTGTGCCTCACCAGGCTGCTCCTCCAGGCTGCCGGCAAGTCCTGGAGCTGGTTCTGCAGGAGAGTGCCACACAGGTCCTGGCCTCTCGGGGCAGCTTCCTGGCCTTTCAAGTATTTTGCTCTGATTTGACCTGCGGAGGGGACAGGGCTCTTGCTTGCCTTCATTGCAATCTTGTGAAGCTCCTGCCTGTGGCGGTAGAGCGTGGCCTGCGATGTGATGCGGGCACTGCCTCCCAGCCGGAGCCACAGAGGCCCTGCCGGCCCAGACACTCAGAAGCTCACCACCCAGCAGCGTTGGCAGATTACAATTCCAGCTCTTTAATTTTGGGGTTGTCACATCACTCCTGCATTAGCCTTCAGACATTTAGTAGATTATCATATATCTTATAAAATCATGACCATGATCATTACAAAAATGTAAGCCAACTCCCTTCCAGGAAATGGTACAGAGAGAAATCTGAATATACATAATTAACACCTCAATTATTCCTAGCTAAGAAAGTAAACTGAATGTTCAGCATGACTCCCTAAACTTAAAGGCTTATAGTCATTTCAAAGAAACAGAACGGAACAGTCCCTAACTGACTGTGCCAGGTCTCAGAGTTCAACCTTCAATGACAGATTCATTTGGGAGCCTTAGTTCTCATAAACCGGTGTCAGTTTTAGACTGAATCTCTCCTATGAGCTTGTAAGCTCTCTGTTCAAGTTGGTGCTCAGTGAACATAAGTGAAATAGGAAATTAAACAATCTCAGAGAGGAGTCAGTAACTTTTCACACATATGTGAAAAGATGGTATTCTCGACAGAAATCATTCAGATTCAAACTAGGTACACCTTCACATCCATAAGTACATAAATGTGAAATACAAAGAACTGGTAGGAATGTGGAGCAACAGCGAATCTGGTAAGGTGGCAGAAGCAGCAATGGGCAGAGATGCACAAGGGCACCCACTGCGGGCTCCGGTGAGCAATGGCTGGTGGGTGACAATCCCACCGCGGGCTCCTGCGATGAGGTGCAGAACCACAGACAGCACGACTAACCGAGGACACCCAGGCGACATCGCTGGAAGAGAACCCCGCGTGCCAGACAGAAAGGTGGCTTAAAAACAGGCTGTGCACGGTCCCTTACGATCAGACCAACACATGTGAGATACTTCTGAAGAAGCTGAATGACAACAGTGGCTTCTGGTAGCAACAGACAGAAAAGGACAGAAGAAATGTTTCAAGAGTATTGTAATGTTTCTTTTCTTTTCTTAAAGAAAACCCTAGAAATGAAACATTTTATTTCAATCAATAAATTTCACAAGAAAGCCTTTTGTTTTTTTTTTGAGACGGGCTTTCGCTTTTTTGTAGTTCAGGCTGGCCCTGAGCTCAGCCTTGAACTCACAGCAATCCTCCTGCCTCTGCCTCCTGAGTGGTGGATTACAGGCGTGAGCCACCACACCAGGCACTGTGGCATGTGGTTCTGATTGCTGGTGGGCGTGAGTCACCGTGCCCAGCATTGTTCTATGTGGTTACCGGGGATGGATCCCGTGCTCTTGTGCTTACAAGGCGGGCACCCAAACCACTGAGCTAAATCCCCAGCCCAGAAAGTCATTTTTTAAATGAAAAAGACATTTTGCAACCTCATCTAAAAATTAAAAATAGGCTGCTGCACTACATCAACAAACTGCAATTTGGAAAACAAAAACACAAGTAGGGGAAGTCCAGGAACAAGCCCTGAAAAACTTCACCTTTAATATCCAACCAAAGAACAATCATCCCACTGAAAGGAAACAGCAGAGAAAAAGCTGGATAAAGTAGAGGAAAACATATTGAAAAATAAAATTTTTCTTAAATATTTGTTGGATTAAGAATTAATGAGTGAGCATGTATATCCAGCTCACTGATATTTAGCTTGAACCCTAAATTCACCCCTAAATTCAGACAGTTTGTACTTCTTCATCTGCATTTATTTTGCTTTTTATTCCTATTAAGTTAAAAAGTCTGAGGTAGAATAGCAGATGATCAGGGAGAGGAATAAGCGCTGATAATTCCAGAGACACTCGGCAGGTGTCCAGCCCACCTGAGACGCTTCTCCCTGAAGATGACGCTCATTGTTAGACAAATTCTGGGCTGCTAAACGTACTGCACTCGCTAGTTGAAAGAACCGTTAGGTACGACTTTATAATAATCCTTATTTTTAGTATTTTATACTGAAAAAACCAAATCAAGATGAAAGGCTTGTGGTTGACCATGAATTTTGTAGAAAAGGCAGCAGTGAGGGGCCAGGCGTTAGGTATAATAGTCTTGTTCAGGGGCAGTGCTGCTGGAGAGCACCACAAACAAACAAGTAAGTGCAGGAGGGAGAGAGGGAGGGAGGAAGAGAAGGAAGGAAAGAAGAAAGGCTGAATGAAAGAAAAAACCAAGGACGACAACGAGGCCCGGCCGCCGCCTCATCACTGCTGACGGGCGCGGATCCGCGATCGCCCGGGCTTTCACGGACGCGCACGAGCGCTGGACGCCGCTCTTCCTTCGAACAGTCCACACACACGGGACAAGAACCGGGAGGGAGAAACATGCCGCCGGAAGAGGTTTTGCTCAGCGGCGGTGCCAGCTGAGGCTCCGAGGCCGCGACCCTCGCTCTCTCCAGACCGAGGCATTTGCCGGAGACTGGCTGACTGGCTTCACGTACTTGGCTTAGTGAGATCTGCTGAGACCGTGAGTTCTGAGCACAGCTTCTGCGGCGCCCTGCCCTCTCCACCTCAAGCGCCCAGCATAACTAGCTCACCAGAGGGGTCCGGCAGAGTCTGAAACCACAGCTCAGGAGTTCGGGCCACTGGCACCAGCATCACTGGACTATTCACTAGAATGTGATTGCAAGGGGTCGGTTACTGAGCGTTTTCACACCCCCGCCTCTGCGCAGTCACGTCCCAGCGCGTGGCCCGCAGGGTCCGGCATAGCTCTGCACCACGAACGGCACAACCTGAGTTGCGGTCGTGGTATCTGCATTCTCATTATGCGCCGAACCAGTCAAGAGATCACTTCCAGGCTGACACCATTCTGGGAACTGGGAATAAAACACGACTCAGTAAACACAAGAAAAGTCACAGTCAATGACGCACTGAGGAGAAGGTATCAACAGGGAGGAAGTGACTCGGGTGGTGCCAGGACCCACAAGCACAACAGCGCTGCCAGCTGTGCAGAAGTAGCTGTGCCCATGTCCGCAGAATCTCGGAGAGAAGAGCAAATCTTGCGCTTGAAATTACAAGCTACTAAAATCCATGCAGTAGTTCTTCCTTCCTTCCATGTCTCAGCTTGCTCAGGAGAGCCGGGTGGCTGACAGCTGTGGGTTGTCCCCAGGCCGTGAGCATCTCAGACGGACTCAGGCGTGCAGGAGCAAGACAACCCAGCATCATCCAGCGCTTCTCGGGAGTCCACGCTGCTGTGGGAACCTGTGCCACGACAGCCAGTGTGGACGTCGGAGCGGAGAGTCCTCCAAAGCCACAGCGGGAGGCTTCACTCGGCCAGCCCTGGTCCCCTCCGGTCCCCTCCTGGAACAGCTGGACACGTGCGCCCCCGTGTTCGTAGCAGCGCAATCGACAACAGCTAATCTTGGAAGCAGCCTCTACGTCCAGCAACAGATGAATGCATAGAGAAAATGTGGTACTTATATAAAACGGAGTAGACTCTGCCATAAAGGATAAATCGGAGGCATTTATAGGAAGATAGACGCATTTTGAGAACATAATGTGAACTGAAATACATCAAGCATGCAAGGTAAGTATTACATGGTTTCTCTTATATAAGAAACCCAACATATAAATAAAAAGCAAAATAAAACACAGATCATGGGAAGGAAGGAGAGAGGTCTTTCTCAAATGCAGGAGGATGAAGAGGGGGAAAGGCAAGGAGGGGAGGGGAGGTGACATTAGAAAAGAAAAGTCATTATTTCCACGCACCAACTCCCAACAAGCGATGCAGTCATTATGTGCTATGAACATGGACTGATATGAAATAAAAATTGAGGGAAAAATAAAGCATCCAAACGGGAAAAAAGAAAACTCATCCAATGGGGCTCAATTTATTTAAAATATGTGTTACAAACACAAGAGAATAATGTTGAAGAGAGTAATGTTGAAGATTCTTAATTATTCCAAAGACAAAATTACTTTAAGAACTTTACATCTTATGATCTTAAACAGTTGGCATCTCAGATTCAGATTCTTTTACCTATCCCTGATGTTGGTAGAGGAGAGAAATATTTCCTGCATTATACACAGAAGATAATAAAAGATTGGGATCGGTTTAAATAGATCAAGCCAGAATAAAATTTAACCAAAAACTTCCGGAACGGGATGAAACTAAGGTCTTAATCTATCACCAGGGCTTTGACGGAGCATGTTTTGCTGTTTTTATCTATAAAACTGAACTGACAATGCTCAGAAAAATAGATTTCACTTCTTTCCACTCTTTGCGAAGTACAACAGCTGAGCTGGCGCTCCTACCCCAGGGGCGGCCAGACGCCACGTGTTCTACTGTGATAACTGGTCAAGCCTCCATCTATTTTCCCCCAAACTCTTCAAACGGGGCGCAAATCTATGAACATGAATATAAATGATTTCAAAAACAACAACACATATACAGTGTACTGGCTACATGTACTGAATCTTAATCTTTCCTTTGCTTTTATTTTCACAGGGTAGAGCACCATTCTTTATGGGACTGTTGTGAAAAGGTACATTTTGTCCACAAAGATTACTAGAATCTTTAGCAGAAATTACTTATTAGCCACAAGCATATCTTTTAGTTACCAAGATAAATACAGCAACAACCAGTGCCAAGTTCTCATCTTTCAATAAGCAAAACTGTGGTTGTGTGACCTTCTGCGCACTCTTGAGAAGGCACAGCTGGGTCACAGGCGCAGGACCCCAGGGGGAAGCTCTAGATGTCGTTAAAGTCAGTCTCCCGGTTACACGGGGTCCCCGGGCACAGGCAGGCAAACTGTGGCTTTTGAAAGGGTTTTTAGTGCACAGGACAGAAATTCTGTCCCACGGTGGCTTCAGCCTAGTTTATTTTCCTAAAGGCATCTTTGGGTAAATGCAGTGCAGGGAGGACGGCTTCTCCTTACTCACACGCTTGCAGACCCCAGAGCAGCCTTTCTGCAGAAAAGGCTGTAGTGTATTATCTCACATGCACAGAGAAAGGAGAATCCAGCAAACCTTCATGTTCTCACTGAGTAGAAATATCAGAGCCAGGAAAGTTACATTGCTGTCAAATTTAAAAGGAATCTCGAGGAAGTACAAAGATCTCTAAAGAGAAATCACAAAAATAAACTGAGTCACCCAGCACAGAGCCAAGTAAAAAAGTTTTGATTTCATCAACCCAATTTTTTAATCTAATGTTAGAATTATGGCAGATGTAGTTAAACACACCACACTAAAGCTTCTTATGAGATTTCTCCAGCTTAGCAATCTGGTCCTTCAAGTCACATTTACATATGTGACTGTGATCCTATTTTATTCTTATAAAATCAAAATCTATATCTCATGTACAGAAACAGCATATACAGCCTAACACTAAAATATTTGCTTCATTTTTAAGGCACTAAAATGTGTGTCTGAAACCATTTTATCATCAGAAAAATTAATGAAGCAGAAGCTTTTGCCTCCTGCGATACCCAGGCCTACTTTCTTTTCTGCTGCCTGATATTCCGACCATTTGATGAAACCCTCCTCGTTTGCGGTGAATTATCTGACAGAGGAGTTCTTAGGAAGGAAGTGGAGCCAAGAGAAGTAATGAAAGAAAAGCTGCCAGTGCGCAGTGTTCATTCACAACCTGATTTTTCACTAAGAGAAATCCTGAATGCTTCAAAATATTTGACACAGAGATTTATTCTACTTAGTTAAAAGAAACAAACGCCTTTTGTAGGTGCATACATCCCAATCGAGTCTCTGCAAATATTCAAACTTCTAAAACCCTCTGAAACTTGAACACTTCTGGTCCCAAGTATTTCGAATAACAGACCCTCAAGCTATAATAGACATTTTTCATGCAACTCTCTGAACTGTGTTTATATCAAACCTAAATCAATATGCTGACAAAATGCAGTACAGTTCTGTGGGAAAGTTTCAAATGACTGACTTTAATAACTTTACATATTAAACATAAACACATTCTAATTACTTATGAAATTAATTAAATACCTTTTGTAGACTGGTAGGATTTAGCTGAGTTTTGTCTATTATTTTCACAGCAACCTAAAAAACAGAAACATTAAACTACAGTTGAGGATATATATTTTAATAAATAAAGACTTAGACAAATCTTATGTTTCATTATATTCAATTCAGTTCTGTTTGTCCATTCACATAATGGGCTGGTTACGTCTGATAATCTGGAACCCTGACACCACTGACCCATCTTGACCTGCCTGATGCTGCTGGTGCCACAAACCCCTTGCTATTTCTGAGCTTCCTCTCACGGTGTAAAAGATGTCCTGCATTTTGATGTTTTTATTCATGATCTTGATAGGTAACAAATGTAGAGGAGAGGGGCTTACAAATTCAAAATAATTGAAAAATCATATTTATAAAATAATTACAACAGGTAGAGTGATTGGATACTGAAGGTCCCTTATGACAAATGACAAGTGGATTTGAATATCTGAACAGCTCCTGAAGGCAGAAAGGACAGAAGGGACAAAATTCAACCAGAGATGATAATAACTACGTGTAAACCAAAGAGAAAACTTAATAAGAAAGCATTTTATGTTGAGATTTTTAAGAATAGTGTCCTAATCAAATCCAGGAAACATTAAGTAATGCAAAATACTGAATAGGTATGTATGTATGTATGTATGTATTTACTGAGACAGGGTCTTACTTTGTAGTTCAGGCTCGCCTCAGACTTGCTATGTAGCCCAGACTGGCCTCAAACTCACAGTGATCCTCCTGCCTCAGCCTTCCAAGTGCTGGGATTACAGGCATGTGCCATCATGTTCAGCCTGAATGTTTATTTCAATAAAGTCTTTAACTCCACCCCATGGACATAAATATACAACGCATGCACAGTGGTGCCTCAGTTCACAACCTCAGTTTGTCCCACGATTCTGGACAAGACGGCTACATCCCGGTTTGTGTGGAAAAGGTGGCCGTGCTCATGCTCATGCTCAAACAGCACATCTTCAAATTCTGCCAACTACTTCTGTTTGCTAACCAAACTGTTCAAAAACAAGTGTTGATGAACCGACACACGACTACATTGTAGCGCCTTTTTACTTTATAAGTGCAGATTATTTAAAACACATAGGATTTTAGAAATCCAACTGTTGTTATCACCTGAGGAAGCCACCTGTATAGGAAACACTAAAAAATTGGGGAGCAATTCTTCTACAGTTTTACACAGATTTATACTTTACTTGCCTTATTTAGTAATAAATAACTTGTCCCAGCACTGCTCTGGGACTGAGTGGAGACATAACGTCTCTCTCTAGCTTCATCAAAACCAGCTAAAGATGAGGAGAGCCAATTAGCAACCAGAAACGTTCACAGAAGCCGGACAGTAATCCAGAGCCCGAGGGCTGCCCCTTTCACGTGGCGTGGTGTGTAGGGATGACTCCCCCGAATGCCGCAAGGCCAGTTCTCACATCGGGAGATCGGCCCTCCACTGCTGGCCCGTCCGTCCGTCCGTCCGTCCGTCCGTCCGCACAGCTTCCAGCGCTGACGCCTGTGCCCCTTTCCCTCCCCAGCACCAACTGTAGAGAGCGCTTTCTCGCGAGACTTGGAAGGGCCCAAGGAAAAGGGGCGGGAAACTCACCTCTCTGCCCGTGAGCACGTGCCTGGCCAGCTTCACCTTGGCGAAGTTCCCCTTCCCTACCGTCTTCTGTAAACGGTAATTTCCAATGTGAGGCGGCTCGTCTGTGGCCGACGTGATGGAGTTTCTGCACCGGGGGATGCTCTGTCTGCTGCTTGATTTGGGAGGCGGGACGTACGGTTCGGTGTATTCATCCACAGATGTATGCTGCGAGAAAAGCCACATACTTCACTACTAATTAAATGACACTACAAAAAAGTTTAAAAGACTAATAATTTTCACTGAGTTCATCTTTGAGGAAAATTAATGTTTTAAGGTTTAAGTATTCCATCTACAACGCTTCTTGAGTTCAACAACTTTACCACAGGGAACAATCGTTTAAACTGAAGCGTTCTCCACAGCTTTAGGTGGAGCCTCAGCTCACGAACTTGATTCCTTCCACCAACTGGGTCCAGACGGGGAAGGAGAAGAACAAAATCAAACCCAAGGGTGAGGTTCACTGTTGACCTTAGGGAGAAATTGGCTTCAGTTCTTGTCCGGCTTGGTTCGTGACCAGAATCCTGAACAGAACTGGAGTTCGTGAACTGAGGGGCCCTATGTTTTGGCTTTAAAATGGAAATGAGTCGCACATGCCATTGTTCCTCTAAAGGGTGCCGCCCTCTCCGGGGAGAGCCTGCACAGTCCAGGACTGCTCATCAGAAGGACAAGTCTTCACAGCAGAGACAGCCTCACGAGAACAGCGCGTCTCTCTAAACGGCCCGGCCAGTTGGGCAGGTATCTCTGTGCTCTTGTTTTCTGGGCACAGAACCTGAACAACTGAGCCATCAGCCACCCTCCCAGTGAACACGCGGGCAGTTCTCACGACTCCCCACCGGGCGCGCCACGCCCGTGTGAGCGACAGCCACAGCCCTGCCCACGTCCACGGCCCCGAGTCCACTCCTTTCCAGACTGGCGCTATGCTCGAGGCAGAGATGCCACTGCCTCAGCCTCACAGGAGCCTACAAGTGCGGCGAGCGGTACCCTGTCCACAGCTGCGCTCAGCGCCGGGGCTCAGGCTCAGGGTGAGCTGCGTGACCGGCTCTCTCCGGTGCTCACCATTCCCACCTGTCTGGTTTTGTCTGCACCTGTCTTTATAAAGGGATAGAACCACACACAATAAATAAATATAACGTCTCTCTCTACCTTCATAAAAACCAGCTAAAGATGAGGAGAGCCAATTAGCAAAGGAAGGATGATCTTATTCACAGAGTCACTGATTCAAATTCCTGTCACCCTAACTTGTAGGAGCAAAAGCCTGCCTAAAATATCCTGATCAGAAATTTCTCAAAGGCAACTAGAAAGATGAATGTTTTCCAGTCCTCCACAAAGCGTGACTCACACTCACTCTATTTGTCGCCACTCTCTGACTTTTATGACAGGTTTTGTTTCAGTGCAGCTTGGGAGGAGGGGCTTTCTGTCCTGTCCCCGGCGCCCGCCGTGCTCGTGCGGCGCACACCCTGCTGGGTCCCGGCCACACACGTCTTCCACATGCAGTGCTCCCACCCCGCCCACACAGACACCACGAGAGGGAACAAGTCAACCGTTCTCGGAGTACCAATGTGTCTGGACTCGTCGCCAGCGTTGGCGAGGAGCTCATCAGGAACACGAGCCTCAGGTCACGCCGCCGCACTCCAGAGTGCAAGAACAACTACAGCGGACACCGTGAGGACGTCTGTGCGACGTTCCTCGGGACACGGGGAGCTCGGCGCAGACAGACATTTAATCACACTCACTGTGGCATCGTGTTTCCCACAGCCACGATTCTGAACCCTCCCTGCACAGATCGCTGACTCCTCCGTCCGCCCTTTGGAATTTAACAGGACTCTCTGCTGTCCACAGAGCTGTCTTCTCACAAAGCAGAACTGATTACTTCTCTCTTCTACTGCAGCCTTTATATCCCATAAGCACTTTTATTATTAGAGCTATCATATCATCTTCTAAATATTTATTCATGGTCAGCTGCTACCATAGATTTAAAGCTCCTAAAAGCCCCATAACCCAATAACATGTTACATATAAACAGCCTGCGACACAAAGGAGCCACGTGGAGAGAGTGTGCAGGCTCCTGTGCCCATGTGGACGGCGGCTGCAGGACGAGTCCTTGTCACCCGGCTCCCGTGCTGGCGGCCGGCCAGCCTCTGAGCCCACACTGAGCACGGCAGGCTGAGGCGGCCCCAACCCTGCGCCCCGGCCACGGGCTTCCTCAGGCCTCACTCTTCCGTTGTCGAGGGATCTCTGCTCAGCAGAGTGAGCTGGAAGTGGCAGGACGTGAGCCCCACGCACACCTTCAAGCGTGAGCCTTCACGCTCCCCCATGCTCCCACCTGCTCTCCCAAACTCACACCATGACCGAAAAGCAGCCACACCCTGGGCTGGACAGAAGTTAGCTTTGTGGCCTGGGGGCAATCAGTAGCTTCAAGGTGAAGCTGGACATCTTCTTCCCAGCTGCCAGACAATCACTGACAGGGACAATGAATGTGGACTTCGCACTGTCTGGCATAAGCAGATACACAGGAGGTGCTGCTGACACTCCGGTTATGTGGTCCAAACCAGTGGTGGCACCGACAAACAAGGCTCAGCAAGAAGTTTGTGTCATCACTCTCAGCCCTGTGTGCCTGCTACTGAATTGGAGGCACTCTTGGTACAGAGCAAGGAGAACAGGAGAGAAAGCGCAGATCTATTCAGGGCTGCATTGTGGAGGTTGATCTGAGCATTTTCAACCTGGTCGCTGTAAAAACAGGAGGAGGATATTCCTGGTTTGACTGACGCTCCTGTGCCACTCTGCCTGGGCCCATGAGGTCCTGCAGAATCTGGAAACTTCTCTGGATCTTGTAAGAAGGTGATGTGATCAGAAAGCCCTTAAACAAGGCAGGCAAGAACCCTGGGCCAACACACCCACGACTCGGGGTCTTATTACCCTGGATGCCATTCACACAAACGCTGCCAAATTGTTCAGAGGAAGGACCACGCCGACAGGAAGAGGCCACAGAGGGCGCCACACTTCTGACCAACAGAATGAAGGAAGCTAGAGAAAACACAGGGACAAATTCCCAGGAGACACGGGCTGTCCTCCTGAGAGCTTCTACCTCCAGGCCAGGCCAGTCAAAAACAAGGAGGCTTCAGTGACAAACAAGTAAGATCTGACCTCAAAAAAAAAAAAAAAAAAAAATCCTGCTGCGACCACAAGAAAAGCATTCCCTGGACGACCCTGGGAGGACGATGAGGGCGACAGGCTGGAGCCGCTCCCAGCTGCGAGGGTGACCACTGACTCTTAAAAATCACACAGGTGGGGCCGGCGAGCACACAAGCCTGCCGCCATCTTGCTGGTGGATTTCACGGTGCTGGGGAATCCAGCCCAGTGCCCTGAGGATCCCGGCAAGTGCTCCTCACTGAGCTACAACCCCAGGCCCTCTCCGCAGCATTTTAAAAATAAGATTCACATAAGGGGAAAGTCAGAGAAACTGCATAGAATGACAGACATTCTTACTGAAATTCTAACAGAGTACGGGGGTCAAGAAGGCTGAGAACCAGTGACCTCGGGAGAAATCCTTATTTGCTGGCACGTTACGTAGGACAGAACCCTGGGCTCCTTTTATCCCAGCACCAAGTGTGGTGCATCAGATCCTGGTCAGCAGAAGCTGGAGCATGTACTTCCCAAGAGCCCACAGACTCTGACCTAACCCTCATGAACACGCTGGATTGTGGGATACAGAACTAAACTGTTACTGGTTGACTTTCATTTTTAAAAAGCTCCAACTCTCGGGCCGGGGAGTTAGCTCAGTGGTTCCGGCGCCTGTCTTGCAAGCGCAAGGGCCCGGGTTCGATTCCCTGGTAACCACATAACAATACTGGGTGTGGAGACTCACACCCAGCAGCAACCAGTACCACATATCACAGTGCCGGGCGTGGTGGCTCACGCCTGTAATCCCAGCACTCGGGAGGCAGAGGCAGGAGGATTGTGATGTGAGTTGGAGGCTGAGCTCAAGGCCAGCCTGAACCACAAAAGCGAGACCCTGTCTCAAAAAACCTAAAAAAAAAAAAAAAAAAAGCTCCAATTCTCAACATTCAACATCATATTATACAACTCACATCAATATATTGATTTGTTACTCAAGTCATACAGAGCTGGATGTGGCGGCTCATGCCTATAACTGCAGCACTCTGGGAAGCTGAGGCAAGAGGATCACAGTTTCAAGCCCAGCCTGGACAATTCAACAACTCAGTAATACCCTGTCTCAAAATTAAAAATCATGGGGTTGAGAGGTTGGGATGTAGCTCAATATGAAGGTCTTGGGTTTCCCCAGTACCCTCCCCAATCATAATACACACTATTTAAAATTGTAGCGTTCAGACTGCAAGATGTTCATCACAAGAAAAATTTAAACGAGGGGTGCCTTTGCTCGGGACACCACGGATCACTCAGGAGACCTCGGGGAGCGCTGTGGAGTCACGTGGGAGAGCTGATCCCTTCTGATCCAGAGGTCCCTCCACCAACCTGGCGAGAATCAGCATGCGGCTCCTGAGGGATGCAGCATGACTTTCCCTGCGAGCGCCTGCAGCCCGGAGGCTGTTGACACAGAAATGCTGTTAGTTTAACCACAGCATCTCTTTGAGTTTAGTTCCCACCTCCAGCTGAAAATAACAGATGTGAATCCTGTTATCTCTTCCGGTCACACACTCAACACGGCACGCGGCCTTTCTGGGCTCTCTCCGCACAGGCTCCTGGCCCTGCACCTGCGGAAGGGGCCCGGCCAGAGAAGCAACCAAGGCTAAAGTGAGGCTCGGCAGCTCCCAGCACCCTGCCCAGCCCAGGGTTATCGGCCTGCGGCTCCCAAAGGAGAGCAGACACCCTGCTGCCCACAGTCCCACTGGACGTGCAGCCTCAGATCCTTAGCCTTCACGCAGCCCAGCACTGTGCCTCCACTCTGCAGGTTAGATGAGGCAGCTGAGGTACACAGGCCAGAGCAGCACAGCACGCGAGTCATGTGTTAGTTATTAAAACTACCCACGCAGGGGAGAAAGAACCACAACACAGGCACCTCCTGGGCCACATCCCAGTCCATTTCCTCTGCTGTCTGTTGCTGACAACCACTCTCAGCTCCTGCTTCTATGTCAGGTAGGGTTCTCATCTGTCAGCAACAGAAACAAGTCAGCCACATGACGCGTGAGGCTGCCGTGCTGAGCCTGGGGTACATGGAATCATGATCTGACCACTTGTTCCCCACTTCTGAGAATCACAGTGCCCGAAAAGCCACTCTGGAAACATCAAAAGCAACAACAGAGACAAGCTGGCATTTCTTTTATAGTTCTTTGATATCACATTAACAGTAGAACTAGCCACGAGGCTAGAATTTCATGGAACAGAAATGGTGGCCTCATTCTCTAAAACATAGGACAGATTATCCTGTCAGTGCAAGAAAAAAGAAAGCGTCCGTCCTCATTTTGGGAGTGGGAGGTTGAAGGGAGGGCAGGCGAATGGGAAAAAATAAGAATCAAGATACATCATGGACAGGTACAAATCTCCATGAGGAATATGATTATCACCTACTCCAGAAATGTACCAATAAACCAATTTATTAAGGAAAAAAAGCATCCTCAGTTCTTCGTTGTAGGTGAAACTTGCTCAGTGACAGCCTCCCTGGAATGTGTTTGAAAGTAAGTAAGTAGCCCAAAGCCTAAAGGTCTGGGACACCAGGAACCTTTATAAAATCAAAGAAAAACACACAAGCGGCCAGGACCACACTCTCACAGCTCTGCTCACTGAATTCAGGTCAAATGGAAATGGCCACAGACCTGGCCCCAACTTTAAGTGCCAAACTCCAGCCTCCCGAGGACACGTCGGGCTTCATTCTTGTAGACAAAGAACATTTTCTTCCACACGCTGCCTCCCAAGCGTGGCCGCAGTTCCTCTCTCTGTGCTGTTTTCGCTGCCCTCCCGTGTGGCCACGCCCGACGCCGGGGACCACGCTCCGTCCTTCCATACACAGCGTCAGGAGCGGCTGCGCACTGGGCACGGTCCCCGGCCGGGTCTAGTTCACAGCTCGGCTCCTCACAGGCACCCAGAGCTGCTTCTGCACCTTGTTCTCCTTCAGATTTGATTTTTCTGAGTGCACGTAAGCAGTACTGATGGACACATTCCTCGCAGGGAGTCGGCACATGGACAGACACGTCTTATTTGTTTTTAATTCCCCAACCCCCTCCCTCATCTCTTCCCCCTTGAGAAGCATCTCCCTTCCTCCGTCCTATTATCTGTCGTTTATTTTGCTCTTTATTTCCACTTTGGGTTTCTCACATAAGAGAAACCATGTAAGATTTAAGTCTGCACGTCTGACTGATTCACAAACTAGTGGTCTCAAGGGGCATCCATTTTCCTACAAATGCCTCGAGGTACCGGCCCTCTGGCAGAGTGGTGCTGCGCGTGGATGATGCCAGTCTCTGTCCCTTCCCATCGATGCAGCTGCGTGACCTGTGCTGCTGCTGCTGCGAGGGGACACGGCTCCCTGGGCCTCACACTCGCGATAACTTCCTCACCCTCAGCAGAAACGCACTCTGACCTGCTGTGTGCCGCGCCAGTGCTGCAGGTGAGAAACGGAGACACCTCTGCCTGAGGTTCACGTTTCCACACAGGAAGGCGCAGGGACAGGGTGACACACGGTACCTGTTCACAGTGGGGCTGCGGGGGGGCCCTTGGGCGGCTGGGGTAAGCAGACACCGCAGGGGTGACCTGAGCCGGGGGGCAGGGCAGGCACTGAGCGGTCCCAGGGGCCTGGGCCGGAGACCTGGCCTGCAAGCAGCTTCCTGCCAGAGGAAGACCAAATGTGCCCCAAGAGAGCCAGCCATGGAGGGACACAGCCTGTCATCCTCTCCTCCAGGATGCCCGGGACACACACCTACATCAGGTACTAAGCACGACCCGGGCTGAGGTGTGGTTGGTAGCGGAGCACTTGTCCGTCACGTGTGGGCCCAGACACAGGAGAGAATCTAGTGCCAAAGCAGACTGCGGTGCTTCAGGACAGCCGAGGGGCCTCCTTAGGGCCTGATGGTTCGTCCCGAGACAAGGGATCGCACAGTGTTACCCACACCCTGCCCTGGCACCCAGCCTGGGCCACTTCTGCACATCAGCTCCTCTTGAGTCAAAGGCCATCGGCACCAGCACAAGCCCAGACACTTAGAAACAACCACCGAACATTCGATTCCTGAAGTCATTTTCGTAGTCGGGAAGTTCTGCTTCCAATCACAGATGAATGGCTGGTTTCTGACTAACGCTGCTGCGACCATGTGAAGAGCCACAGAGAGCAGGAAGGACCCAGGGGAAGCTGAGGGTGTAAGGAGGAAAATGCCACCAGGCGACGCTCCACTTCTTCCAGTTTCCATCTGGAAAGGGAGAGAAATCTTGGTGGAAATGAAGTCCCAGAGAACTATGAATCAATTACAGGTCCTTTGCTGACTCCAGACTGAGTATGAGCAAGACAGCCTCAGAGAAACGCGTCCGGAGACAGAGCCAGACTTCCGAGAAAATCAAAGGTGTGCTGGCTGACACGCCTCCAGGTGAGTCTGAAATCTGAAATAACAACCGCAACTCAAAAACCCTCTGTCCAGTGAGAACAACATCCAAAGGGCGAGGAGGGACATGTGCGGATGAACAGGGACTGAAGGAGTCTGTTGCCGGGGCACGCACTGGAGAGAGGAAAGTGATCACACAGTAAGCTCAGTCTGTACAAAGGAATCGAGGCGCAGGAGGGAACGCGTGCGTCACCGTGCGGAGCACACAGCCTCCTGCCGCGCAGACTCCTCAGACACACAACGGCCGAGATCAGAACATTCTCACGCCGCACAGCGCGGTCGCCAGCGGTAAATCCGTACATGTGAAAACAGAGGTCGGCAGCCACACGACCAGCGTTACCTCTAGCAAGGCCCAGGGCAGACGGGATCTTCAGGGCTGTGAAGAATGCAAAGGAGAAGGAGGAAAGTCGGACAGTGGGGAAAGGTTTGACTGACTCGAAAGCAGCCCAGGAAGGAAATGGAGAAAAGATACCAGCGACAGCAAGCGGACAAAGGATAATTAAAAGAGCAAGATCCAGACATACAGACAACCATGTCAAAGATTATACTTAAAGTAAGCACAGACTAAAAGATGCCACCAGAGGCAAATGGATTTTTAATAAAAAGCCTACCGTGCACTGTCTCCACGAGTTGTGTTCTCAATATGAAGACAGATAAGCTGAAAGTCAAATAAGGGAAGAGGCATGTGACATGGGCGTGAATGGGGACTACGCCCTGCAGGACGGTGGAGAGAGGCCGAAGCCTGTGCCTTCCTCGGTGGATCTGCCTGGGCCCCTGACAGGAGCAGCCCGAGGAGCATGGAAACGTTTGCCTGGCTGGAAACGAAGGACAGTTACTGAGAAGGAAGAGGCCAGGTTCCTGCTCGGTCCCAGAGCCCAGTACTGCTTTTGTGTTCAGTTAAAACTCCTCAACACAACCGCCTCCGCCCCCTCTTCCTTTCCTCTCCTCTCATCCTCCTAATGTAATGCAATCAACTTCTAATTCAAAAGTCCTGCGTCCACATCCTGTGACTTCTGAGCGCTGAGTCGCTGGTGCGAGTATTAGGATGTATTAGGTTATCAGGATGCTTCTATCAAACACTCTTTCACCACCTTCACAGTGGCGGAATTACCAGACATCAGAAATCGTCACACTTAAACAGACAACCAGATGAAGGGTAGCAAACATGCTCATGGATAAAGAACCACAACACCAAAATGTAAACCACCTCATCGACCCAGAAAGGCCTGCGCCTTTGCTGTCACTGCAGCCGCTCATGGGCCTGCTTTCTGCACGATAGCTGCCTTTCCTGGGACAAACCCACAGACGCCACCTTAGACAGCCTGTGTGACTGGCTCCTTCACGCCATGGGTGACTGTAAGACTCGTCCACGTTACTGTTAGTGCACGCCTCCGTCCTGCAGAACTCCACTCTGCGGAGACATCAGAATCTGCCCGTCCTACTAGGATTTTTCTTTTGCACCCCCTTAGCCCAGCACAGAGGATTGAACTGGAGTCCCTCAGTGACACGAGACCCATCTCCGCCCCACCAGCTGTTTACCATTGTGAAGACAGCTTCTGTGAGCACTTCTGAGGATGTATATTTCCATTTTTAGATTTGTATGAACATACACTTTCATTTCTTTTGGCTAAATATCAAGGCATGGAATACATACATACATGTATGTATGTATGTATGTATGTGTATATACATATATATATATATATATGTTGGTACCAGGGATCGAACTTGTGACCTTGCACTTGCAAGGCAGGCATCAGAACCACTGAGCAAAATCCTCAGCCCTAATACATTTAATTTTCAAAATTTCCTCTTGGCCTGAACCATGGTTTACCTGCTTTTGTCTATATTTACAGTGAAAGCCTCACCCGGGGACCTCCCCTTCCCTTCCTCCTATGCTGGGCCTCATGTTTTCTGAGCGAAAGTTCTGACACGCAGAATCTACATATAACTGCCACATGACTCTCCAGAAATCTTATTTAAAAATCAGCTCTTTCTCTATTGCCTCTCTCTCTTTCTCCATTACTTCTCTCTTTATTCCTTACTTATTTTGGGAGATTCCTCTCTGAGGGTTGCTCCCAAAGCCTAGAAACAGTGTCTAACAAAAGAGGTACTCAATAAAGAGTCTCATTTGGCGTAACAAGGGAAAGGTTACCATCAGACTTAAAGTTCAAAATCTAAAGCAAAACTTACAGCTCACTGGTAAAAGTACACAAATTGAATATATAAATTCCAAATTAATAGAAGGAAAGAAACACAAGCAATGAAAATCAACCAAGACAACAAAAGGTAAAAATAATTGCTGAGGAGGCCCAAGAATATACAAGGCATTTAGATTCACAGAAATCACAAGGTAAAACGGCGGAAATAAACATAAAAGATTAAACTCACCATTTACCAGTCATGTATTTCCAAAATGAATTTTTAAGATGCAGCCAAGTGTTGCTTAAAAGTGATATCTAAACAGGAAGGTGGACAGTAAACACCAGGGGAAACGCTGCAGGAAAGCGGATGAAACAGGTCCGCAGAAGGAGGGGGTGTGGGTGAAACCCGGGCACACGGGACGCTGCACGCACGGGGACGCGGTGAGAAGCAGTCGCCTTGGCTGGCAGGTGCACAGCACAGCCACAGGAACGAAGGAGCAGACAGGCTTCACTTCCCGGGAAGACAAACAGGAACCAATTTCAAAATGACTTAACCCTCCTCAATAACCAGGGAAAATAGTAAGTGGATATGTTTTGCCCTATCAGACGTAAAAAGTGCGACAATCGTAAGCATGTTAGTATAAGCTTTGGGAACATACTGTCTGACGTTCTGCTCGCAGGAATGATGACCCAGAGCCACTGTGTGAGGTATCTGCCGGGGAAAGTGGAAATACACCTTGGAGACTCGAGAGCTTCGGGGCTGGAGATAGGGGTTCACTGTGCACAGCCCCAAGAGTCAAAACGGTGCGAGGCGAGGGAGCAGAGGCATTGCAGGCTCTCCAAGCTTTGGAATCCAGACACCGGGATAAGGAGGCCGCAAGGGGAGTGGGGGAGGGACAGTGGCAGAGAGGGAATCCCTAGGAGCCGAGCAGGGCTGAGCAGAAATTAGAGCTGCACAGAGGTCGCGGAGAGAGACCATAGCACGGAGGGAGGGACAAGACCCTGGGCCTCCTCCACGGCGCGGGCCAGGGCGGCGCGCAGGAAAGGAGACCGAGCCAAGGAAGCAGAGGACAGCCCGGGCTGCGGCCGAGGAGGGCGGGCGCACAACGCACCCGGGGCTGCCGAGCCGCGCAGAGGCAGCCTGCAGTTCTGCTCCCGCAGCTGCGCTTCCACAGGAAGCAGCCGGCGAAGGACGCAGACCTCTGCCACGGGCCCGGAGACCGCCTGGGCCTGGGCGCCATTCCGGAGAAGAGCTGAGGGCTGGGCCCCGACGCAGGTTCAAAGCCGCGGGTCGCTTCACTTCGGAGTTGCCTCCCACAGTGGGGGATGAGAAGCACCACGGATGTCAGCTGCGGTCCGGCAGCGGCTGCTGGAACAGGGGCCCGAGGGGGCTGAGCCGGCCTATAAAGGCTCGGAGCGCCCCACCCACGGCCAGCGGCCGGAGCCGCCCGGGCTGCGCAGGATCCGAGCGTCCGCGGCAGGCCAGGCGGGGATTCCAGCCTCGCGGCGGCCTGCTGGCGCCTGCATGCAGCAGGGACGGGCCGGCTGCCTTATCTGCCAGCGTGAGCAGGGACACGTCTCGACTTGGACACCAGCACAGCCTGGGGAGGCAGGGGGGCCTCGGAGAAACCGAGCTCTGCCAGACCCCAGTCCCGCAGGCCCCGGGAGAAAACCAAGGGCCCCACTGAGGAGCGCACGTTCATAATCACAGGAAGAGTTTTTCGACTTTCTACTTTTATTTATTTCTTTTCCTCATTCTTCAAGGGTTTGCCGGGACTTGGGGAATTTTCTTTTGTGCTTTTTCATGCATTTTTCTTCCTCTTTAAATTTATTTTTCTTCTGCCTCCCCCCCTTATTCTTCTTAATTTTACTCTTTAATTTTTCTGTTATTCTATTCTTCAAATAATTTTTTCTCCCTTTTTAGCTTTATCTCCTAGTCTCGTCATTTCTGTTACCTTTACTTATAAACAACCTCCCGTTCCCCAACAGAATCAGCCCTTTGTCCCATTTCTCTCTTCTCTCGTATCTTATAGTTAGTTTTCAAACTTTTCTTTTTACGTTCTTCTGTTCCCAGTCCCCTGTGTCTTATTTTCTTGTGTGTGTGAGGGGGTGACACAGGGTCTCAGTACGTGTCTGAGACTGGCCTCGAACTCATAGTAACCCTTCTGCCTCACCCTCTCCAGTGCTGCCCCTATATCTTTAATAGTATAACCATAAAGCTTTACTGATATTTAGCTAGCTAGTTATCTCTGTAAAATTACTTTTCAATTCTTTTCTACAATAGTAGAAATATAGCTGTCACATTTAGGACATAGTAGCTCTATGTTAATACCTGGATTCTTAGTGTTTATACTGTAATTGTGGGTTTCATCTCTGTTTAAAAGTGGTACATAACTGGTTTTTATTAATATCCAATTTGTCTTGGATGATAATACTCTTATCTGCTTGATACCTTAAAGATCACATAATTATTGCTATTAATGCATTTTCTATGTAAGGAAACACCCAGATTACTTAAAGACACTAACAATATTAGGTTGTGTTCTTAACTCATTGACTGCTCAATTGCATTGCATCCTCCTCTCCCAAATCAAACAACATGTCCGGTCTTGAGGAAGGGGCAAAAACTACAGTCAGCTATGTCCAAGGTATATCAGTGAAAAGTAGACAAATAGGAAAGATCTGTACAGCAGCAATAAAGTCTTGCCAATACCCACAAACTTCAGCATAAAACAGACAAACAGCAGAAACGTGACAAAATGAAGCAATAAAATATCTTCCAAAACTCCCAGCTCCTCAAGGTCCATCCAGGAGGCCTCGGTGGGGGAGAAGGTAATGGCAAAACTCTATGCTTGAATTACTCAAGAAGATAAAGAGGAGGTTAGGAAACACATTAGAGAGGTGCTTAGCAGAAACAGATAATGGAAATAACAAAACAGTCAAGAAGCTCTCGGAAGACACTAAAAAGTTAGCTGAGATCAACAAGGTCTAACAACATGAATGGCCAGATTGGCAAAGAGGCAGAGTCCATGAAAAAGGTTTCAATCAGAAATCTAGGTGATTAAAAACCACACTGAAAACATGAGCGGCAGAAGTCACCAATGTGAGGACTGAATTTCAGAATTAGAAGAAGTAGGTTGGTTTCAAAGATCAGCTGGTTAAAGACACCTTAAAAAGCAACAAGATAACATGGAAAACAGACCCATGAGCTGTTAGACAATATAAAAAACAATCTAGGAGTAAGTGGAATAAGTGAAAAATCAGAAGACACTATGAGTGACATAAAAAACATGTGTACAGAAATAATAGCTGAAAATTTTTTATAGGAAGAGAAATAACCATACAGATAAGTGAGGCATATAGAACTCCAAATAAAGAACCAAAAAAGAACTTCTTCACACCACATCATAGTCCAAATACCAGAAGTGCATCACAGGGACAAAAATCTGACAAAATGTTAGAAAAAAGCAATGAAACACATGTAAAGGAAGACCCATTAGAATTGCAACAATCTTCTCAAAACAAACTTTAAATTCCTGGGGGTGTAGAATAAAGCAGTTCACATACTAAAAAATAACAACTTTCAGTTACAATTTACAAATTCTACAGACATTCCTTCAAATTCTAGGAAAACTAAGGTATTTCCATGACAAGGAGTACCTCAAGAAATTCAGGGTCACCAAACCTACACTCCAAAATACTTGCCAAGAAGTCCTGGAAGGAAACATTGAAGCTGAAGCTGACGGTGCCACTAAGTCAACACAATGAATACACCAGGTGGAACGAACAGCTAAGCAGATGGGGAAAAGTAAGGAAATGAGCAAGAAGAAAATGATACAATGACAGGAAGAACCCAACACCTCTCAGTAATAATGTCAATATAAAAGGTCTCAGTTCCCAAATCAAAAGGCACAGTTTGTCAGGATGGATCAAGAAATGGAAGTCAACAAAGTGCAATACACTGTACAAGTAACATTGTTTAATTTTAAAAAGTCACACTTTAAAAATGTGTGAAAAACAATGTTGAAAAACAATGATGAAAAACAATGTTGCATGTAACAGGAACCCAGAAAAAAAAATAGGAGCAGCTATCCTCGTTTTAGACAAAGTGAATTTCAAGCCAAAACTGACCTAAAGAAACAAAGAACGTCACTACATATTGGTCAAGGGAACAACTGAAAAGGAAGATATAACAGTTATAAACATATATGCACCAAACACCAGTACATGCAACTGTCTAAAGCAGTTTAGACATAAAACTTCCAACATATTTAGACATAAAACAGTTTACCGGACATAAAAAATAAGGTCAAGACCAGTACAATTACAATAGAGGACCTGAATACTCTACTGACAGATCACCTAGACAAAAATTCAACAAAGAAATATCAGAGCCGAACCAAATCTTCAAACGAATAAACTTAATAGCTATCTAAAGTGTTCACCCAAAAAAGAACACACATTTTTCTCTGCGGCACACGAAACTTTCTCCAAAACAGATCACGTGTTAGATCAAAAGCATGCTTGAGTAACTGCTAAAGAAGGGAAATTATCCCATGCATTTAAACCAGATCACAGTGCAATGAAACTAGAAATCAAAGGCAAAAGAAACCACAGAAGCTATCAAATACATCAAAATGAAACAACATCCTTTTGAATAATCAGTGGGTCACAGAAGAAACCAGACAGTACCTAGAATCAAATGATAATGCCAGTACAACATTTTGGAACCTCTGGTACACAATGAAGGCTGCCCCAAGAGGGAGGTTTATAGTGGTGAATGCCCATATCAGAAAAACAGGATGAGTTCAAATAACCTAATGATGTACCTCAAGGTCCTGAAAATCAAGGACAATTCAAAGGCAAAGCTAGTACAGGAAGGAAATTATGAAGGTCAGAGAAGAAATTAATGAATACTAAAAACACAACCGAAAGAATCAATGGATCAAAGAGTTCATTATTTGGAAGAATATACAAATAGGCAAAAGCATAGGCAATTTTACCAAAAAGGGAGAGATCCAAATCCATACAATTGGAAATGAAAAAGATGAAACCAAAGCATATTTGATCAAAACCCCAAAGATCACTGGTAACTACTTTTTGAGATATTCTTCTTTAATAAAATGAAGAATTCGAAAGAAATGAATTGATTTTTAGATACATATGAACTAGCAAAGTAGAACTCAGAAAGTATAAAAATGCTAAATAACAAAATATCAGTCAATGAAATTGAAGAAATAAAAGAAAAATACTACCAAGCAAGAAAATCCAGGTCCCTATAGATTTACCACCAAATTCTATAAGAATTTTAAAGACTGTCTAACACCTGTACTCATCCAACTCTTTAATGAAGTCAAAAGGGAAGTAATACTTCTAAAGTCATTTCTGGAAGCAAGCATTACCTTGATTCCACAACCAGAAAATGACCCAGTCAAAAAAGTGAAATACAGGCCAATCTCCTCTATGGACAATAGACTCCTGTAATCCCAGCATTAAGGAGGCAGAGGCAGGAGGATCACTGTGACTTTGAGGCTTGCTTGGGCTGCAGAGTGAGCTCAGGGCCAGCCTGAACTACAAAAGTGAGACCCTGTCTCAAAAAAAAAAAAAATCCTCAACAATAAACTAGCAAACAGAATCATCAACACATCATTAAAATTATTATACATCATGATCAGGTAAGGTTCATTCCAATGATGGTCAAAATACATAAGTCAATACATATAACACAACATGTAAACAGAAGCAATGACCAAAATAACACGGTCATCTCAATAAATGCAAAAAAATTCATTTAAACTCCAGTAATATTCATGATTTTAAAAACCGTAAAGAAAATAGGTGTAGAAAGACTTTATGTCAATTTGATGAAAAGCTCTTTATGACAAACCAAACACTAACACCATGCTAAATCGAGGGAAGTTAAAAACTTTCCTTCTAAAGTTAAGAAAAAGATAAGGATGTCTATTGTTATCACTATTATTCAATACAGTTCTTGAAATATTAGAGCAAGCAATCACACAAGAAAAAGAAATTCAGCCAGGCGTGTGGCTCATACCTGTAATCCCGGCATTTGGGAAGCAGAAGCAGGAGGATTGCTGTGAGTTCAAGAATTGCCTGGGCTACAGAGTGAGCTCAGGACCAGCCTCAACTACAAAGTGTCTCAGAAAAAAAGAAAGAAAGAAAAGAAAAAGAAATTCAAAGAATGTAGGAAGGAAGAAGTTAAATTATTATTATTTACAGATGACATGATTCTCTACATAGAAGACCCAAAAAACTCCACCAAAGACTTCTAGAATTAATACCTGAATTCAGTAGCATAACAGGATACAAAGTCAACATACAAAAATCAATAGTGTTTCTCTACACCAATAATAAAGTCACCAAGAAAGAAATAGGGAAGCGTCAGCTTTCACAATAGCGTCAGAAAAATTAAATATTTAGGAATTAATTTAACCAAGAAAGTGAAAGATCTCTACAGCAAACACCATAATGCTCTGAAAAGGAGATGGAACAGGGTATCAGAATATAAAGACGCCTGCTTCTCCTGGGTAGTCAAGACGAATCTAGTTAAAATGGCCTTCAGATTTAATGCAGTACCAACCAAATAACTAGAGAATTGGTGAAAACAATCCTAAAATTCATATGGAACCAAAAGTGATCTAGAATAGTGAAAACCATTCAGGGCAATATGGGAAAGGGAGGAAAATCACAATTCCAGATTTAAGTTATATCACAAACCTACAGTGATGAAATCAGCACAATGTGGCAAAAAAATCAAACAAACAACAACAAAAAAAGACGTGGATCAATGGAATAGAAAAAGGATTCAGAATCAGCTCCAAGCACATTCAACTAATTCGCATTTGCAGTGGAGCCAAACCCTTTTCCCGGAGAAGAGACAGCAAAACAAAGGGTGCTGGGAAAACGACAGAGTGAAGAAGGACCCAAACCACATCTGTCACCACAGACAAAACTAAAATCAAAGTGGATCAAAATCTAAATTCTATAGCAGAATCACATAATATCCCAGGAAAACTCTTTCAGCTACAGACTTAGTCCGGGACTTTCTGAACAGAATCCCAGTTGTACAAGAAATGACACCAAATGGAATCACATCAGATTAAAAGGCTTCTGCACAGCAAAGGAAATCACCAACAGAGTGAAGACACAATCTACAGAATAGGAAAATTTCTGACCAGTTATCCTTCAGACAAAGGAGTAATGTTTAGGCTATAGAAAGAACTAAAAAATATTAAATTCTCCCAATTTAAAGACCTAATAAAAATGGGTACTGGAAATGAATAGATATTTCTAATAGGATAAAATAAATATATGTAAAAATGTTCAACATCACTTTCCATTTGAGAAACGCAAATTCAAACAATGCTGAGATTTTATCAAACTCCAGAAAGAACAGCTATCTTCAAGAAAACAAATAATAACAAATGCTGGCGATGCTGCAGGGGACTGGGGGCGGGAAACTTCTTCATTGCTGGTCAGAAAGTAAACTGGTAAAACCACTATGGAAATCAGCATGGAGATTCCTCAAAAAACTAAAACTAGAAATTCCACTTGACTCAGGTATTCCCCTTCTAGGCATCTTCCTGAAAGAAAGACCTCACAGCCAGTGACACATGCCTGCCCATGTTTATGGCACAATTTATAACTGAAATCTTGAATGTAGCCTGTATGCCCATCATGAATGGATAAAGAAGACGTGGTTTTGCACACAATGGAGCAGTACTCTGCCCCAGGAAAGACAAACCTGAGTCATCTGTAGGAAAATGGATGCACGCAGAGACTGTGACAGTAAACGAAACAATCGGACACAGTATTCCTCTCATATGAAAAATGGGAAGTATAAGGAAAGTGCAAAATAAGGTTAGGCAAGAGGAAAAGGCAAGATGAATTTTTAGCTTATGGGAAGAGAACCAAAGGGGAGGGAGAGGAGGGTGAAGAGGGAAATGCGATTTTTTTAAAGGGGAGGAATTGTGACGTGGACTTGTACTGTGTCCCTACAAGGAACAGAGTCACCATGCGCTACAACCACATACAAAATTCACAAGGGTCCAAGAGAGGCGAGAGGATGGAGCAGAGAAGGAAACAGAGAACAATCAGGATGCGTCATGCACGTGTACTAGCTCCCCGTGAAGAATGTAACTGTGTACTAGAAATGTGTGCCGATTAAAATACATTCAGAGTTGACCTCCAAGTTCACCCGTCAGAGATTAAGGATGGCTCCGTCTTTAATCCCTTAAAGTATGGCACAGGTTGACACATGCAAATTTAACAGGTAAATATTTCACTATACTACTATGTCCCCTAAACTTTCGGTGGTTCTCTACCTGACCTGTGAAGGACGATGTGGTCTGTGTGGACACTTGCCCTTCCTCTAGGTGTGGGGAAGTCAGTCTCTAGGAGCCCCTGCGGCAGAGCCTCGGGGTACTGGCAGCCAAGGGGACATGGCGCGCCCAGGAGATAGCGATGGGAGAGGACTTGTGGCCGCCTGCCCCTGCTGTCCTCTGTCCCTTCCCTTTGCTATAAGTCATAACTGTGGGCACAACCACAGGCTGAGTCCTGCAAGGCGAGAGCTGCAGGGGGTTCTGCAGACCGGATGAGAAGGGGACCCCAGTCTTCAGGAGGATGCACGGGGCTCTCCGTCAGTGAGGCTGCAGTTAGATTCAGATCTGTGCACCAGGTGGTGTGGCAAAGGCTCGAGCCACACCGTGGGTGTCTGGGTGGACAGCACGTGCAGCAGGACGAGCTGCCCCTTTCTGTCCTATCACTGATTCTAACACTGCTGTTCTTTATTTCGATCTGCCTGATGTGCCCTCCTCCAGTACTTCTTTCCACCCTTATTCATGTTTTGTTCAGGTCTGTGTTGTGAAGCAGATTACATGCCTCCGTCTCTTGCAGACACATGAGAAGGAGGTGCTGAGTCTTTTCTAAAAATTGACATTAATCTGTTACCTGCACTGTATTTGCTGTTATATTGGCTCTGGGTCTTGCACTTTTGTGTTTCACTTTAAGTGTTTTTTCTTTCTTGTGCCTTTGTTCCCTTTCTCTCCTCTGGTGATCTGGAACCTCTGCTTCTTGTTTCTGAATGACTGGAAACTATTTTTAAAATGTAAGGATAAAAGTGGTCTAGACTAATGTCAAGATGCGATGGAGGGGAACCCAAACGCCTGGCTCTGAAGAGGAGGCTGCAGAGCCACAGCCCAGCAGGTCAGGGATGAAAGCAGGGAGGTCTGCTTGCTTGTTTTAAAATGAGAGAGGCTGAGTGTGTCTAAGAGTCAGAGCCCTGATGGAGAAACTGCCCCAAAGTTGGCTGACCAGCCGGGCGGGAGGTGGAGAAATCAAGTCCACACGTAGAACAGGGGCTGCGTTTACTACAGGAAGTGGAGCACATTCTGGTCTGGTGGCTCGCTCTTTCCCTGTGTGACAGAGGCGAGGTCACCTGACAGTCTGGTCTGAGGATGGGCCACGAAGTCCACAGAGGACACAGAAGACCTGACACGATCTGCCTCGTGGGGCTGTGTGGGGCCGTAGCGCAGCGCTGACAGCCTAGCAGAGCAGGTGACCATCACCTTACTGTGGCTCTAATCTGCTCACTGTAGTATTTCTTAAGGTCCTCAGAGGCCAGATACCGAGAAAAGAGACATGATTTCATCCTGGGCTGCAGGCTGTTAGGCAGGTACCAACAAAGAGGAAGTAGCAAGATAAATTAGTGGCAAGACATTGAAAGGATGGATAATACAATCTATACAGTTAAGGAAATCAAAACTAAAGCTAATGGATATGGAGCAGTACGGATCTGTACACTGAGGGCCTGAAGGGATCAAGGAAGAATCACAGCATGATGCTCTGAGAAGGCAGCAGGGGACGCAGGGCAGAGGAGTGATGGGCCAAGTCACGATGGAGGTGAGGGCCGGATGCGGCCAGTCTCACACCTCGGTCATTACCCCCAAGAACTGTTCTGGGTTTCTAAAGACTCTTAAGACACATGTCAATTCTGTTTCACAACTGTTCATAAAACCTCATGGTTATATTATTACAAACTTTTTAAGTGTGCATTTTCATTGCTTTTGTTATTTCCCATCATTTCCAGCATCTCCATATTTCTCTCTCTTAAATTCACTTTTTTCTAGCGTGCAAAATTTTTTCAGATGGATGATAGGAGATATGGATCCTGCTAGTAAATCTTATTCATTTTATCTTCGCATATAAACAATAATTCATAGATTGGAATAAAGAGAATAGGTACAAAGGAATGTTTTGTCTTATTTCTTGTTTTATTCTGGAAAGTTGAGCTTTTTAGAAAAACTACTAATAACAAGAAAATCACCATAATTGTGACCCATGAATGACAAAGCAACCAAAACCAGAAAAGCTTTACAGAATCCAATGTGACAAAATTTTCACAGAACTCTAAGAAACAGATTCAAATATAAAGTGTATCTTAATGGCAAAATTAGCATTTTGTGTCCAGTTCCGTCACTTTTCTTTGCTGAGACACACCCTCCACACACCCCCTTACAGGTTCATTTTAGCTCACAACTCCAGTGCATGGTCCACTGCTCCAAGATGGTGAATGCCTGGTGCCAAGGCCTGGAGGAGGATAGCTACTCACAGGGCAGCTGGGAGCCAGAGCAAGGGGAGGATCTGGGTGGAGGGAGGATAGACCCCTCCCGCAACACCCTGATGACTTGCCTCTAACCAGGCCCAACCTCCAGTAGCACACTTGGGGTGCTGCTGAACTCACTAGTGGATGAATCTCCTAGTATAGTGTCCTCTTTTCAGTCACCTTCTAAGAGCCCAACCACTGACCGCACGAATACTTTGGGAGATATTCTAGATCAAACTATAACATTTTGTCCCAGCCCCCAAAAGATTCATATCATCTCTTTATGCAAAATACATTTAGTCCTTCTCTGAGTCACCAGTTTCAACAGTGCCAGCATTGCCAAAAAATCCAAGTCCAGAGTCTCCTCGAAGCTTCAAGGCAAAATTCTTAGTATGAGCCTCTGTACTCACAGCACAATATAGTGCTCTGCCATAAAGATGGGTAAACAAGTCATTTGTAGAATAGATGCACTTGAGAGCATAGTGTTATTTTTAATCAGACCACAAGCTTAAATATTACATTGTTTCTCTCATATGAGAATCCAAAATATGAATAAGATAAAAACCAGAAAAAAAAAAGACAGATAACAGAAAACAGAGAGCTAGACATTTTGCAAACAGGAAGGGGACCAAGAGATAGAAGTAGAGCGGAGCGAAAGAAGGGGAGGGGAAAGGGATAAAAAGAATTAAGATGTCCCATGTAGATGCACTAATTCCCCATGATAAATGTAATCACTCTGTACTACAAACATGTACCAACAAAAAAAATGTTTTTAACAATTAAACACTCATGAAATAAATGGAACAGAAAGGAAGTATATGGAGATAGAAAGGAATAGAATGAAAACCCAGGAGGACAAACATTAAATCCTATAGTTCCATGCCCAGCATCTAGGGCAAGATGGTGTGATGTAAACCCCGAAGGACTTGGGCAACTCCCACCATGGCCCTGCCAGTGGCAGCCCTCACGCCTCAGTCTGGGGTTGGTTCAGATCACTGCCTGTATCTTTCTTCAGCAGACCTCCACATTGCTGGCATCACCAGTTCCGGGGCCCACTTCTCTTTGTCTTCAGTCTCACATCTCACATATTGCCTTCTCAGGGCATATGACTGGCCTCCCAGGCCTTCTTCTGAAATCTGGGTTGGAGCCTCCATGATCCCACGACTCTTGCATCCTCAAGCTTGTAAAACCATGCCACACAGATGATGTCATCTGCCACCAGCTCGATCAGCAGCCAGGGTCCCTTGCATCATGGCTGCAGAGAACTCTCAGAGTCTGGATGACTCAGCATTGTGACATAACTCTCAGGGAACCAATTCCCTAGGTGGTCCCCATCTGCAGAGAACCCCCGGGGGAGGGTCTCTTTTTAAAACACAGTCTTTAGAAGTTTACTTTTATCTTTTTATACCTTTCATAGCCTTGAACCTAAGGGGTGATGGCTTCCTGATTCCTCAGATGCCCACAAGGCATCTTTCCTATTGTCCTGACACAAAGTAATTTGTTTCTTTTTAATGCTAATCTTTTCAGCAACCATGCTCTCCGGAGTCCTAACTTTCCAGATGCTTCATTCTGGTAAAACTCTAAACTTTTCAAATGGGATTTTTGCTTCTGATTTTCACTATAAACCTGTGAAAGCAGTGAGAAGTACCCAGGTCACAGGCTGAACATTAGATTGCCTTGAAATTCCCTCCACTAGATTAATTAACGCAGTACTCTTAACTTCAGCCTCCTGCAAAGTCTCAGGATATGAACAAAATGTGGATAAGGTATAACATATATGGCTTCAAGTCCAAAAGCCAGTGGAGTCCATGTCCCTAGACTTCACTGTCTGTACTCCTTTCATTATTCTGGTCTTCTGAGCGGCAACCAAAATCTCCCATCAAGCTCAGTGCACAGCATTTTACTTTCACTAGTCAGCATCTCCAAACCTTTCCAATCTGCTCTCACAAACCAGTTCCAAAGGCTTCTGAACCACAGGGTCAGATATAGTCATGGAAACAACCTCACTTCTCAAGCATCAAAGTCTGACTTAGTCTCTTTCTAAGAGACTATCTCTATTGTGCCGAGACACAATACTTGGCACCCACAAATGCCTGGTGCAAAGGCAGACACTAGAAGTTTGGCAGACACTAGATTTAAACCATGACAATACCAAAGGGAAAGTCATAGGTTATTCAACAATTAGAACATAAAAAAAAAATACTTAGATCTCTATGAGTGAATCACTCTTTACTTAAAATTATTTCATAATGGATTAAAGATACAAATGTAAAAACAAACACAGAAACATACATAAAAGTAGTTACCACAGGAAATACCTGACCAACTGGCAAGCAGCACTGCTGCTGCTGTAGTGTAGCTGCTGTCACTGTCAGCTCAGTGTGGGAAACGTCTTTTCAAGTATAGCACAAAGCAGAAGCCATCTAAGTTTTTCATAAATTTGAAACAATAACATTTAAGTCACTGGATTTTTTTTAAAAACTCCTTAAATTAAAGTTAGAGGTGAATAGTAAAGTAAGGAAAAATTGTAACAGCGGGCAAATGGTTACTTTTTAACACTAAAATCTTTGACAAATTAATAAAAGAAAAACAATGAGACTAAGCAAAAGTTGTTGGTTAATAATCCACAGAAAATAATACATACATGACTTAGCAGCGAGTCAACTGTAACAAGCATTACACGAATTACAACTACTATAAAATGTTATTTTTCATTTGTTAGATTAGCAAAGATCCCAATTTTAGTTGCTGAAGGTGAAGTACAATAAGGCACTCATGTCATTAAACAGAGTGAAAACTAATAAAATTTTTGTAAAAGACTTGAGACATTTGTTTAAATAAAGAGTAGGAGTGGAGCTTGGCTGTAGACAGCATGCTTTGAATACGTAACAACCCTCAGGCTCTTCCCCACCAAACTACTTAAACCCCTGGATTAGAAATCTGACTTCTAGTAATTTATACTACAGTCACAGATGAACTTAAAGAGAAATGCACACAAAGCTACATACTGCAGCGCAATCTGTAACACAAAACAGAGACACAAATAAATATTTATCAACAGGGAACTACTTCTGGTATGTTCTTGGCAAACGCGTGCACAAGTGTGCAGGTACCATGTTGCACATGCTCCCACAAGCCCACAGTATCTCCAGGCTTCCTGGGGTCCAGGTGTGCGCACTGACTGCCACGGAGGGGAGCTGGAGACGGCAAACAGCCACGAAGGGGGACAAGGGACGCTTTTTCTGATGCATCGTTCAGAATATGTGCAAAGTGTTCTGAATGCACATTTATTAGCTAATTGATGTGATTAAACAGTAATTTTTAAAATTTGTCTAAGAGAAAGGGCCAAGGGAAAAGAGAACCAGCATTTGCTGGTGTTCATGACTACAGTACATTGTGTCCGATGGGACGAGGAATTTATCGAGAGTGTGAGCATTAATCACTTCCTTGGAATTCAGACATTAAAGTGTGTTGCTATAGACACGGTTGAAGATAGGCTTTAACCTTAAAAATCTGAAGTAGGCCTTTGAGGCAAATGGTAGAATGACAGCACATTTGCATAACTCCTTCAGAACTCACCGAGATTAGTAAAGTTGAGGGAAAAGCAGCCCTAGGACAGGCGATCACAACGCCTCTCCTCAAAGTGCAAATTAAACAACAACTAGTCGGCGAGTGGTTTCAGAGCCCTAAGTAATAACTCCACACAGGAGGGCGATGGTGCTGAGCCGGGGATGGACACTGAACAAACCTCACACGGTCGGCCCGTCCCGAATTTCTCCAACCTCGCTTCCTAACTGAAGAGGAACGCGAGTTTGTTCATGCTGTGAAGTGGCAAATAAAATCCAGAGGCCGAGGAGCCTTCCCTTGACACTGAAACACTGATGGAACCTTCAGAAGATGAACTCCCCCGAGGCAGCGGAGCCTCCACCGGCCGCCGTCCTGCCCCTGGCGCTGGCGCAGGAGCAGAGGCTGGGACTGCGCCACCTTCTCACCCAGCTGCCAGCTCAGGCTCCTCTCCACGTGGCGGGAGGTGGATTTGGGAGAATCCACCTACACTGCCCTTGAGCAAACCTCGGATCCGGATAAAGTGCCTCTCTGAAAGGATGAATTAATGGGAAAGCTCCCAACCCTCTGACGCAGGCAGGACGAGAGGAAAGGAAGTCCTTCTGAGGAGCGACTCGGGCAGCAGACAGGCCAGAGCTGCTTTACACAAACCTTCCCGCAGCGCGCGCTTGCTGCCTCCCCAACGAACGTCCTCAGGAACGTCAACTTAGAAAGCTCATGTTTGAAACATTCAGAAACTAAAAACCAAAACTAAAGAAAAACTCAACTTACTCCAATTAAAATGACACAAATGCCAAACTGGGAAGTGGAGAGGAAAACACCAGGACCCACCGATCCCAACCTTGCTGGCACCAGATACTGAAGACGATCTTCCCGCGGATGGACGGAGGATCAGGGACCCCAAGGTGTGTGCGCGTTCTGGGCGCCCAGGGCCCCGAGCCCCGACCGTGGTGCGCTCAGGGGCGCCTCCGGCCGGAGGTGCAACCTCACCTGCTGCTCCCACCCTGTAGCCCGGTCCGAACCACCCAGCACCTGCACTGGGCTAGGAATCTCTCAGGAACTCCAGAGCCCTCTGGGGACATAGATTCTCACTGGAATGCATTTTTAGTCCAACAGCTCTTAACTTGCCACTCAGTCGCCTCACTGACAGCAACGTCATCAATCGGAAACTTTCATGTACATAGATATCTACATAGAGGAGATAATGCTAAGTAATTATATACTGGTGTTTTAAGAACTGTCCGCGAAAAATCCTGTGATATAAATTCAAAGAAATACAGGGCGCTGGAGAGTTAGCGCAGCGGTTCCGGTGCCTGTCTTGCAAGCGCAAGGACCCGGATTCGATCCCGGGTAACCACATACCATACTGGGCGTGGAGACTCACCCCAGCAGCAACCAGTACCACATACCACAGTGCTGGGCGTGGTGGCTCACGCCTGTAATCCCAGCACTCGGGAGGCAGAGGCAGGAGGACTGCTGTGATGTGAGTTGGAGGCTGAGCTCAGGGCCAGCCTGAACTACAAAGCGAGACCCTGTCTCAAATAAATAAATAAATAAATAAATTCAAAGAAATGCCATCAACTTATGTGTTTTTATTTTCATTAAATGCCTATTTCCTTCTTTAATATTGTACAGTACAGCAGATAACTGTGGCTAACAACTGAGAATGCTGAATGTTTCCGATGCAAAAAAAAATGGCACGTGTGTAAGGAGAGAGACACAAGAGAAAGTCCTCGCCTACATTTACCTCAGCAGTTTTACCTATTTTATCTGCCAGTAGGGTAAGTGTTTCAGTTTTAATATTTAGATCTTTGATCGATTTTGCTTTTAATTTAGTACTGGTGAGCGTCAAGGGTCTAGCTTCAGTCTTCCACATGTGGATGGCCACTTTGCGCAGCTCCATTTGCTAACGAGGTTATTTGTGGCCCAGTGTCAAAGATTAGAGTTACGTGTTTGGGTGGTTTCTGCATCATCCGCTCTGTTCCACTCATCCGTCCATCTGTTTATGTGCCAGTACTATGCTGGTTTTATTGTGATAGCCTTGGAGCGTGAGCTGAAGTCCAGGGGTGATGCCTCCTACTATCCCTGCTGCTCAGGACAGCTTTTGTTACTCTGGGTGTCTTCTGGTTCCATATGGATTTTAGGACTGTCTTCTCTGGTCTTGTGAGGAATGCTGCAGGTTTATCAGAGGGGACTTCAGTGACTCCATGAATCAGCATGACAACACTGTCTCTGCCTCTCCAGAACAGGAGGCCGCTTTCCACTTTCTGAAGACATCTCCAACCACTTTTTTGCAGAGCACTGTAGTTTTCTTGGCAGAGGACTTTCATTTCTTTGGTTGAGTTAATTCCTAAGTACTTCATTTTTTGATGCCTTTGTGAACGGTATTGCTTTCCTAATTTCCTTCTCATCGAGTACATCATTGGTGCGCAGGAGCACTGCCGAGTTCTGTGTGTTGCTAGGTTACTGCATTTGGTTAATTCTGGGCGCCTTCTGGGGGTGTTTTTGGAGGTCTGCTAAGTAGAGAATCACATCACCTGCAAATAATGACAATTTGCCTCTCTTCCTCTCCTATGTGTATCCTTTTTCTCTCTTTCTCTTGCTTGTTTGCTCTGGGTAATGTTTTGAGTAATATGTTAAATGAAAGTAGAGAGAGTGGACATCCTTGTCTTGCTTAACATCTAGATTTTATAGGGAAAGCTTTGAGGCTTCCCAGTTGTGGCTTCTACTGGGCTGAGGTAAGGCCCTTCATGTTTTCTTCAAGAATTTTGTTTATTATGAATGGGTGCTGGATTTTCTCAAAAGCTTTTTCGTATGTATTTATATGGTCACATGGTTTTTGTCTTTGCTTCTGTTTATGCAGAGTATCATACTTATCTGTGTGTGTTGAACCATCCTTTATGATTCTTTTGATGTATTGTTTGCCAGTATCTAACAGAATTTTTGCATCTTTATTAAGCAGATTGGTCCAGAATTTTTTTTTTTTTAAGTTGGGTCTTTGGCTTGGGATCGGAATGATGCTGGCTTCCAAAAGTGAGTCTGGAAATATTTCTTCCCTTTCAACTTCATAAAGAGTTTGAGGAATACTGGTATTATAGCCTCCTGAAAGGTCTTGTAGAAGTCAGCTTTGAATCCATCAAGGTTTGGGCTTTTCTTAATTGGTAGATTTAATATTACTGCTTGTTGTGGCTTGTATCCAGGTGTCCTCCAAAGCCTCATGCATACATAGGTGGAAATTTTCAGAGCTGGCTGGATCTAGGGTGTGGGGCATTGAATTAAAGGTGTATGGCATTAAATTAGCCCACTGGCTGGAATCAGCACAGTGCTGGGTGTAGCTGAATGTCTTTACTACGGGCGGGTGTGAGTGGAACCACCCCAAGGCTTGTAGCCTGAAAGGGGTAAAAGGGAAAGGCAGGCTGCTGCCACTGCTGCTGTCACTGCTGCTGTCACTGCTCACTGCCTCCTGCCTGCCATGCCATGGGCTGTTCCTCCTCTGCGATGCCCCTTTGCCATGGAGCCAACTGACTAAGGACCGAAACCTTTAACTTTGCTTCACTGCAGGGTCTGCTGGCCTTTCAAGTTTGAACTGAGAAATCTCCTCTGATCTTGGTGAGTTTAACTTCCTACCAGATTTTTTTTTTTTTGATAGCTTTGATTTTGAATAAGATGTGTTGTGAAGAGCTTTTTTTCTTTTGCAGTACCAGAAATCTAACTCTGGCCCTTCTGCTTCCAAGGTATGTGTAGAACCACTTGAACTAAATCCTCAGCAAAGTTTTCTATTATCATTTTTCTAAGCAGAATTTTTTACTCTATGTATGTGATTTTCTAGTTTTTCTCTAACTCCAGTTATCCTTAGTTTGGCTTATTAGATGATCTAGTAGATGTCTCAGATCATTTTTAAGGCTTCTTTAAGTAATTTGTTACGATTTAGCATTTTTCCTTAATTTCAGAAACCTTGTGTTAACACTGGCCATTTCTATGATTTATGTATTCCATAAGTTTTTATTTCAGGTATTTCTGACCATTTATTGCAAAGCTGTAGTTCTGGCAAATTTGTGTTTTGAGTCATTTTGGTCGGCACTTCCAATTTTGTATTTGCTTCTTCCATACCTGCATTGGTCAGTTTATACGGTCCTCCTATGGACTTCTGGGTCACTTCCTTTCTGAACTCACCAAGTTTATTTACTTCTTTAATCAATTCCTGGTGTTGGTGAGGTCAAGGAGAGAGAGGAGATATTGTTGTTGATAGGATAATTTCTTAGTTAGTGTCTGCCTGACTACATGGTGGCTGCATCTGTCCAAAGACTGTCCACCCCTTCAGCTGTCCAGTTTAAGTCATGTGGACCTTGTCACTGTGTGGAGAGGAGAGGATCGCTCCGTTACAGCAGCATCAACAGATGACGCCTGCATCACCTTTATGCCTAAACCTGAGCCTCACGCTTTCACTTCATTAGGAGTCAGTCTGTGGTGAGGAGGAAGGGAGAGGTGGGAGGGAGCGATGGGCAGAGGGCTGTAAGTCCAGGAGGAGAGATGGGAAATACTAACCAGTGAAGAACTGATAGTCACTCTGCTCAGGCCCCTCACAGCCGGAGGAAGGCTGGTGCTGAAGCTCTGGACAGTGGTGGGCTGGGGGGCTGGGGGGCTGGGGGGCTGTGGGGAGAGAGGTGAAATTCCAGAGCCAGACTGAGGGAAGCTCTGGAGCACCAGACAGGTGGAAAAGAGATCAGGGAAGACGAGGGGCCAGGTAGGAAAGGAAGAGCTAGAAGAACAGAATAAGGAGGACGAGAAGCTCAGAAAGACAGAACAGAATTCAGGGAAGAAACATGGAGAGGCGAGTTGAAAAAATGGGAGAAACACATAAACAAGAAGGAAATAATGTTGATGCAGGATCTAAAATTGAAGAAAAAGGGGTGGGAGAAGAGAAGGAAAAATAAACAACAGGTCCACGAGGGGAGAAGAAAAGCTGGCAGGAACCTGGACCCACGCAGGCCAGCAAGAGCAGCTCCGCACAGCCCCTAGGACTGCGACCGTGACTGCACCCCAGGTCACCAAACGTGCAGGTAAAAGTTCAAACAAAACTCAGTGTGCTTATCATTTTATTGAGCACAAGCAGGTTACAGTAATGTAGTTAAAATGTGAAGAAGCATGCTAAATTAATCAGGCTTCCTGTAAGAGTCCTCTCAGACAAAATTAAAAACATTTTTAAAGCAAAAGAACACACCAAAACACGCCAAGTAAATACAAGTGGGCAGAAAACAGGGGTCATTGGGTAAGTAACAAGATCTATTTTTTGTTTGTTTGCTTTTTATTGCAAGTTGCCTAAACTCAGTTCAAATTCCTGATCCTCCTGCCTCAGTCTCTGAGGTGAAGACTACAGAGTACACCATTATGTCCAGGAAAAAGACCTCTTTGAATGTCAGACAGATCTAGGATCAAATGTGTACCTGTGCCACCCAGCTACGTAACCTTTGGAACCTCTGAGCCTCGACTCACTCTTCTGTAAGATGGTGACAATGACCTGTAAGGCGAAGGGCATTTAAAGACCACTGTATAGAAGAAAGCACTCAGCAGCACCGGCACATGCTCTGTACCGGAACCCGCCGTAGTTGCGGCTCCTGCTCCATTCCAGAATGGAGCTATGCCTCCATGTTTCCCGTTTCAGAAAAACAGGAGACAAAACACAGGACCAGCCTCACTTTCACAAACGTTCAGTATCAAGGTGTGGTGCCACACGTGGTACTCTTCCTTTCAGACAAAAGGTGTCAATGTTAGAGCTGTTTTTTCTATCAATCCTTAGTCCTCGGGCTTCGGTGCAGCGCTGGCACTCGGGACACCCGAGGGGGTTTGGGGCTGCAGTGTGGGCTCCCGTCTCAAGAGGCTTCGCCAGCCTGGACCTCAGGAAACCGGGAAAGGCCGTGAAGTGGGTCACGCGGCTACCCCCCACCCCTCCCCTCTGATGCAAAACAAAACCTGCCTTGCACAGCTTCTTAAGTACTTACTTTAGGAGTAAAAAACTCCACTTCTAAGAATTTAGCCTACAGATTCCCACATGTGTGGCTGGGAAATGGCTTCTGTGTAAGTCAGACTCACTGCAAGGCAACACCCATCACAGCAACAGGCCAGCAACATGCTAAACAGCCATAGGAGGGAGTCAGCTCATTGCGCCGGGACAGGAGAATACCCGACAACACTGCTGGAACATGATCTTTAGTGATAGGAAGTCATCTCCGGGTATATCACTCAGACTAAAAATATCATGGAGCTCAAAAGTCTCAAATGCTGCCATCTGTGTAAGGAGAGGTCTGCAGCTGCTGCTACTGTGGTCTCTTGGTCACTGGGGGAGAAAGACCCAGGACCCCACACACTCCCAAGTCATGTGTGTTCGTGCCCCACTTGGGAATGGATTTGACCTGCCACACCCTCCTGACTTTAGCCTCATGCAAGGTAGATGTTACATAAACGTTGCTATGCTATAGAGTGGACCCTCCGATACCACTAGCCTCACAGATGAACAGCTTGGGTTTCGGCCAGAATTGTAGTTTTAACTTACAACTGAAGTCTTAAATTACAACCCAAATATCAGCAGCTTATATTGTTTTAAGCAACAATTCCTGATACCAGCAAAGCATATGTAAGTGTCAGTCTGAGTCTAGATGTGCATTTGTTGACATGACTTCCACCAGTGCTTTATACAATTGCTACGATTATATTAAAATGGCCCCACAAAACTAGAGAAAAAAAACCACTGGAGTAGGGAAAAGGGATAGGAGAATGAGAACAAAGAGGAAACTGTATTGGAGAACTTCTACTTTGCTATTGGAATAAACTATTTTAAAGGTTGGAAAAAATGAGTACTGCTTCAGGAATAAGACAAAGTCTTAAACTTCAACATCACATTGTTTAGCAAACACTAACTGAGAACCTATAGTTGTAAGAAGAACAAACATGATTATCCAAGTGATCCAAACATTAAAGGGTAACGGAAAAGTGAACCGTGTCCGCACAGCTGGTCATTACGCAGGCAGAGTTACAAGGTCTGTCTTTGTTTCACGGCTTCCCGCCTTGTGTCCTCCTGAGCTATATGTAGTAGGTCTACGCACCTGTGGCATGGCTGTGTCCAGATGTCCCCAAAAGCCTGGCATGGTTACAGGTGGGGCTTTTGCAGAGGTGGCTGGATCTGGAGGCTGTGACACTGGGACTGGTTCAAGGGCAGAGCTAGGATCAGTCAAGGGTGTGAGTGCTGCCCTCCCTAAATAGCCGGGAGCAGGTAAAAAGGGCAGAAAGAGTTGTGACTGTCCCCTGCTGCTGCGCTGTCTTCTGTGTGCAAATGAACTCTTTCTCCTCTACTTTGTGCCACTTTGCCTGGGAGCCAGCCAACCATGGACCTCTACAAATTATGGGCTAAATAAACCTTTTCTCCTTAAATTTTAGGTGTTGGGTATTTTGTCTCAGCAATCAGAGAAAAATAACTAACACAGTATACATCTGGATTTTCATCTTTTTAATTTCTCTAAGCAATTATCATTATAATTAAACACTTAATCATGTGTCTACAAAGGACAGAAAGAGCCAAGTGTGGTGGCACACACCTATCTACATTCCCAGCACTCAGGAGGCAGGAAGGGGTCACCTTGAGTTCGAGCTCAGCCTGAACTACACAGAGAGATTCTGTCTCAAAAACAATAACAACAACAACAACAACAACAAAAATACCAAGGGCAGAAAATGTGCAGATCCACTTATCTCATACCAAGTATGCACCTCAAGATACGCAGCTACACCAGGTCTCTCACCGAATGAACAGCTGGGTGTGTAAAACTGTACGGACCAAGGACTGCGCCTCCCAGTGCACATCTGATAGCCATCACACTAATGCCTGGCCTTCACTAATACAGACTGTTCCTACCCCGCCACAAAACAGACCCAAGGAACACACAACAAAAACACTGTTAATCGTATTACATGGAAAGCATGGAGAACAGAGGGAGCCTCTCTCCAGGCTTTAAAGGCCGTGTAGCGCAACGGTTCCCACTGAGGCCTCACTCCAGCAACACTGCAGACGTGAGCGAACGACCCGCCCCATCTCAGCCCTTCTCGTCCTCCCCGCTCCACGGTCCACTAACACAAGTGCTGATCTCCAGTGAAATGCCCAAAACGCCGTCAACGGGATGGAGAGGGAGTGCTCTGGGTATGGATTACTAGGTTTCTTAAAGCATAAAAAAAAAGAAGCTGGGTTTGCAGAAAATGCTTCCATTAAGATATGTTTTGATTATCATTCCCACAGACATCAGCATAGTGGCTGGGAGAAAAGTTGGGAGTCAGGCTTGCTGGGGTGAAGTCAGGCACTGCGATGGACTGCGTGTGAGACTCGGGAAACAAACCTCAACATATCCCTGGGCCATGGGCCGGGGAGTTAGCTCAGTGGTTCCGGTGCCTGTCTTGCAAGTGCAAGGACCTGGGTTTGATCCCCAGTAACCACATACCATATGGGGCATTGAGACTCATGCCCAGCAGCAACCAGTACCACATAGCACAGTGCCGGGTGTGGTGGCTCACGCCTGTCATCCCAGCACTCGGGAGGCAGAGGCAGGAGGATTGCTGTGATGTGAGTTGGAGGCTGAGCTCAGGGCCAGCCTGAACCACAAAGCAAGACCTTGTCTCAAAAAACCTAAAAAAAAAATATATATATATCCCTGGGCCAGAAAAATGGACACTGGACAGGGACAGAACAACCTCAGAGACTCGGGCCATGCAGACACTTGCTGCACACCCAGCCTCTGGGCGGTCACACCAGGGGCCACCGCCCAGTTCTCTCTGTCCTTTATCTCGCCTTCATTTTCTCTGCAAGTGGCACTATCTAACTAGATACATATTTCATAGTACGCATAATGTCCATGCTATATATTTCATGTGACACACAGTCCTCCATATGGCATTTTTCATATTAGGTACTATTTTACATAGTATGAAAATAATATATAATTTTTCATATTGTGCACAATATTTTGCATTACATATAATCTTTTGCAATATAGTTTTCATAACCAATACAGTTTTAATATTATGTATAACTTCATATCGTATTTTCATATTGTTCATATTTCATATTTATTTTTTCATAAGCAATTCGTGTATCATATATAATTTTCACATCCATGATTTTTCATGTCCTATATAGAATTTTCTATCATGCATATTTTATCATGCATATAAAACTATATACTATCCTCTATCAACATGTTTTATATCA
>PVIR01005410.1:0-72296 GCA_004026965.1 Petromus typicus
TCTCAACATTGTCCCCTTTCACCTTATTTTACATTGAGCATTTTCTATTTCACAATATATAACATACAATGCTAGGACTCATTTACATTTTCATTTTCTCATACCAGAGAAAAGATGCGATATGTATCTATCTGTGACCTATTTATTTCACTTATGAGGATATCCTCAAGGTATGTCCATTTAAGTAGAAATGATTCAACCAATTTCTTTATAGCCAGGAATCCTTACTTCATTCTGAAAATAAACTAGCTTTTCCCTGAGCTTATGATTCCTGTATATCAGGGCCAGAAAAAGACTGAGAAAAACAGAAGGGCAATAACCAACTTCTTATTAAAAGCCTCACCCCTCTTTTGGCTCTTTAGAGCTTTGGCTCCAGAGGTCTGGCTAGCCTCACTGAACCTTAGGCTGCAGAGCCATCTGGGACCCCTCTACTCGATCTTCTCCAAACTTTCTCTTTATGGGAGGTTAGATTTTTCCCTGTGGCACATACTCATTTATTAACTAGTTGGCTACCCAATACAATGCTATTGAAGTATTAAAAGAAGAAAGTTTATGCATACTTATCAGTACATTAATGTGTTTAAAATATTTTATTAAGTGAAAACATATCAAATATATATTTCAATCATGATTATATTCAATATGGACACCTACAGTTTTCAGTTCAACAATAATAGTACAGATTCTTTCATGTATACACTTCATTGAAAAATTGATGAAAATAATAAGAAAAATGTCATCTAGAAATGGTCATTAAGCTCACAGTAGAAGGCCCAATTTCTACTCCAGAAAATCTATTAAAGCTTGATGTGAGCAGAGAGAATCTGGTCGTCTGAACGTGGCTGGGTCGTTTCTGTCTCCATACCCCACAGACCTCATTCTTGATTATCTCTGGATCCTGGGAACCAAAATCACATGGTAAAAAGTAAACATCTTAGTACTGCTGTTAGAAAATCAATTGATTCTTTAAAAAACTTACATAAATAAAGAGCAAAAATAAAGACAGCAACAAAAACAATGACAAAATCTCATTTCAAAATATATACTAGAATGATTATATTGAAAACAGCATGGCACTGAGAGAAGAATAGACACGTAAACCAAAGAAATAGAAAAGAAGGTACACACCTCTATCTGTACTCATCGGCTTCTCCACAAAACAGCGAAAACATGTTGGAGAAAAAACAGTCTTTCCAACACATGGTGCTGAGAAACCTGTATACTGCTAGTAGAAGCCTAAAGTCAGAACCATTCTTCTCCCGTTGTATAAAAATCAATTAAATATGGGAAAATCATCTGGGCATGAGAAACAAAACCTTCAATTTTAACATACTGGTGTGGCAAACAATTTTACAAATAGAAACATGGAAGTTGAGAAAAATAAAAGCAAGAATTGAAAAATGTGATTGATCAAATGACAATGCTTCTGCCCAGAAAGAGAAACAACCAACAAATGAAAAGGTTATCTATACAATGGAAGAAACACTTCTGCCATTATGCTTTTGACTGAGGGTTGACATTCAAAATATATAAAGAACTGAAATATTAAAAAAATTCAAATGCTAAGAGATTTTTAGAAAATGATAAATTGTCAATAAATATATGCCAAATTTTTTAACCATCAATGAAATACAAATCAAAACACATTTGGATTCCTTCCTAATCAGTAGCTATTATCAAGGAAACAAAATATAACAGATAGTGGCAACGGAGTAGGGAAGAGGAGCCCTTACACAGTGCTCGTGAGAATGCACATTAGTACAGTCATTGTGGTATTTGCTTAGAAAACCCTAAATAGATTGCAGTATGACTTTATTATACCTGGAATCCAACTCAGCATATGGAAGAAATGCTTGTGCCTTCGTGTTTATAGTGGCACCATCTATAATAACCAAATGACAGAGTCAGCATAGGTGCCCAGATGATGGATTAAATACATGGGATATGGAATATTTGTATACATAACAGAGTATTGTACAACTACAGTGAAGAAGGAAATCATGCCACTTACAGGACAATTAATGAAACTATAGAGCATCATGTTAGACAAAATTAACTGGTCTTAGAAAGACAAGCATCACATGTTTTCTTTCGTATGTATAATCGAGGAGAAAACAAAAAGACAACTTGAAACTCAAGGGGGGCAGATAGAAGAGAATAAGTGAATTGAAAGATGGCAGAGAGATTAGAGACGGCTAGGGGAGTGTGATACAGTACAAGTATATATTATGCACATACACTTGATGTCATAACTAATCCTGAGAATCTGCATAAATAATATGTACCAGTAAAATAGAATACTGTAATATAGTGGTGAAGACTAAAGTATTCTTACAGCATAGTACTAGTACTTATGAAAGTACTTATGATAGTCATATCTAAAAGCTGGGAAATAGTATAAATACCATTTCATAATAATACTAATATCCTTACTTTATTGTACAACATATTCATTTTTTATTTTGATATAAATAATTACAATTATTAATTATATTAGTGTTGTTATCAGTAATAGCAATAATATAAACCATGTGATACTAGGAACCTTTTGAAATGGTAAATATCTCTTATTGGAAACATGTATTAATAAAATGAAAAATATCATATATACAGTTTTATAGCAAGAAAAATTTCTAAACATGTATCTTTATGATAACGTACACAATGCAAAGATGTGGTTTTAAGGATACACTTTAAAGCTTAAATTTAATCTGAGAAGGAAACATTACAAATGCCCAACAAGAAAGAAGAAGTGAAAAATGTAATTTTTCATGACATAATAGGCTACAGATATTAAAATAATTTTGCAATTTCATATTCAATAGTGCAAACATGTTTATTTTATATTAAATGAATACAAGACAATATCATTTCAATAATATCAGAATATGATGCTTTATTTTTATATGACAAGCATTGAATTAAGTGCAGCATATGCATTTTCCTCCTCTGTATCTATAATAATCCTGAAAATGCATGATGTTAAAAAGACTAAGAGAATGTGCATAAAGTATGTGCAATGATAGTTCTGTACTTTTAAAAGTAGAGAAAATTAACTGGGTTCAGTTACCTCCACCTATAAACTCAGTACTTTTGAAACTGAGACAGGGAGATCTTAATTTCAAATCCTGTCTGGGTAATTCAGGGAGACTCTGTCTCTCACAAAGAAATGAAGAGTTTTGAGATGTAGCACAGTAGTAGGTGTTCTATGGTTCATCCACAGTACTGTATATGCACACAGAAGAGAGAGGGAAAAGAAGAAAGAATTAGGAAATATTCCTACAATATATGTATACGTGTATATTTCACATAATGGAGTGATATTTCTTTTATTCTTCTTGCTAATTTATATCTTCTACAACACATCCAGTATGTTCAAGAAGAAAAAAGTAAGGGAAAACACAAAGATAATTTAGCCCTTAAAATAGAAAAAAATTATTAAGTCCTCATCCTATGCCCAGCACAGTGTTGAATTTGGTGAATCCCACAGTAATTAAGATCATGTTACTCTCACAAAAGAATCCTTTGACTCACATAATAATATATATAGTTTTAAGGTTAATTATATCATTATATGGATTATTTATCATTATATATTATGTACATAATTATATTATACATAATTAATTCATAATTTTAAAATATCACAGATTGTTTTTATAAAAGTTATGAGCCAGCAGACATATGTTTGTTTAAGGATATGTAGATGTGTATGAAGATTTCATCTTAAATTTTTTGCTTTAATATCCAATTTCCATTTTTATTCTTGAACTTTTTAATTAAATAATTGAAACATTAAAAATATTGAAACCGTACATTGATAAAAACAAAAACAAAGTTAAACCACATGAAATATATTTGGAGTTTATAGAGATATAAGTTTGCTACTTTACAATCTTCGTTATCTTGCTTGATTGTTGTGTTGCTCCTCATAAAATTACTCATTGCTTACCTCGTGCCTGAATGACTTTAGTGTTCTTGGATACAGCAGTGAACAGTAATGGAGAAATCTCTGTGGTAGTAAATACAATGTGTTCTGATGAGAGGAAAATGTTAAGAGTAATAGACAAAGATATACATGTAAAACACACACAGGTAAAACAATTTCATTCATTCCCACTAGCAATAATTAATTACTAGTTAATTTTACTAAAATATTTGGCCTATATCTTCTCTTGCACATCATAATTCTTTTACTATATTAAAGCTCACAGGGTTCCAATTCATGCTGTTATTATTCCATAACGAAGCCTTCCCGCTTTAGGCTTTCTTGGCAATTAATCTTTCCCATTTCCACTGGCAGTTTGTGTTGCTACGGCAATGGTTTTGAAACTCAAGAAACTCAGATAGGAACAAATGTAGTGGGAGCAAACCAGCACTTTTATAATGAAATTTTTAAAAGGGAAGAAAACAAAACTGAAACATTGGAGTGCTTTTTAACTGTTGAACATAAATCCCGTGGAATATTTTGGATGAGTGTACACAAATACACTGGACATAACATCATTCTTACTGAAAATCACATACAGTATGTGTGAAAGCCTTGCTACAGTCTTACATTATAGCGCCAAAAATGTTAATGATAACATCAGTATAATAATAAAAAACACTATTAGCAACTCAACATAAATTCTTGTCAATGGCTTGGAAAGACTCCAAGTTTGTCTCTCACCTTGTGTACATTTCCTTCCCTTCCTGTCTCGTTCACGTGTCTAATCAAACCATATGTTACTTTGCGCTCAGTTTTTACCCAGAATATTATTTTCTACATTCCCATCTGTCAAAAATTTCTCCATGTTTCAGAATGTAGTTCCAAACTCTGTTTATGAAACATTTTTGTTCAAGCAAAAATCTGATCTTTGTCTTACTTATACATTTACTTGATGAATATCCTTATAGCAAAGAAATAATTCATCCCTGTATTCCATAAAGAGAAAGTATAATTACATGAGCACTATTTTTTCTCGTAAATTAAATTTGTTTAATTAGATTGACGGAGATGTCAGGTCTGTGTGAGTAGAAAAGAAATGATCATAGAAATAAAAGAGACTTGCTCAAATAAAAAATGAAAATACTTAGAGATTTACATTATATACAGCAATAAATTGTGTTAATTTTTTGCCACTCACGCTTAATGGCATTTTCAGTATAACTTGCTTGCCTCACAAAGACTCAAATCTAATGTAGCTTAACACTTCAAAGATCTTTAGTAGATAGTATCTGTGGAAATAAGAATATGGCAGAGTACCCTACATTCATATATTCTCATCATTTATATTGAATTTCTGTATTCCTCTTGCTCCTATGTGTCAAAAGAAGTACTTCTTGGTCTTTCCATGTCTATAGCTTTCCTTAAGAAATTATTTAAAAAATCTTTTGTATTTATTGACTGCAGAATAGCATGATAAACTGAAAAATAAGGTAAACTTGAATGATTCTGAAGAGTGCGCTGCAGTACAGTTTCATCAGGACCTCTGATCTCTGTGTCTTTTTGCCCTCCTCTTGTCAAAAAATCTTTATTACTTTTAAAATCAGTAATATCAGTGATGAACTTGAGTAAATCACAGTTGGGACTTTTTAGTGTACTATAATCAGGGTAACTTCTATAGTAAGCACTGTTTCTAACCATAGTTTACACAACCCAAAATTCACAAGAGTATACTATAATACTGGTAACTTTTCCTCAGGGAGATGCATACAAAAGTGATGATACTGAGCACAGTAAGGATTTGTAATAGTATATATGACTACAAAATACCAGAGAACTAGCTGACAAAACTTCATTTTAATACCAACAGATAGGCTCCTCCATATATCATATAGTTTTGACACAGAAACAGTAAGTCATCCCAAAACAAGGCACCATATTTTAGTATTAGACCCCTGGGCCATGCTATTCTGACAGCCATATCTTAATAGCAGAGATCACTAACTAGTGTACATTAGATATCTCCCTTCTATATCACATATACGCTCACATAGTTGGGCTGTGAGTCTTGAAGTGAGAAATAACTACAGAAAAGTTCTCCATTTAACAGTGAAGAATTATAATATACTAACTACTTAAGTTAATTAAAAATGAAAAGCAATGCTCCATAAGTTATAATATGATTCTAACCCAGTATAATTTGTGACATATGGCTAATTAGAAAAGGATACACATTATTAATTGAGTCAAAGATAGATTGTGCACAACCAAAAGTGAAACAATAATAATCACAAGAAGAGACTCAGAATATCTAAACAAATGTCATGATTATTTATTACGCCATATTAAAAAAGAATCTTTGATTTAAGTGGTTCTTTAGAGTTTCCTAAGTTAGGAGCATGTACAGCCATACCAGACTGAATGCGCCTGATCTTGTTTAAGGTATGAGCTTGTGAGAAATTAAATTTATCTTTAGCTTTGGAAAGAGTAGTTGGACAAGTAAATATTTTAATGACAACTTGAGAAAATTTTAGTACAAGTTTTGGACTGATTTTATTCAAGCATAATGGTACAGAGAGTACTGGTCACTCACACTTAGGATTAAAAATAAGTTACCAAATTTAGAGTTGACTAGAAACTGGATAATGGATTGGAGGAGGTAGAAACTGTGGCAAGCAGAACGAAAGAGATGTAAATGAAAAAAAAAAAAAAAACTACTCAACATTTCTTACTTTAACACGTTCTCTACTTTCCTGTTGAAAGATGTAGAGAAGCAAATTAATTTTATATATAAGGGAAATGGTTTTTCCAGGGAAATAATGGTCTCATTGAACATACCAATAAAAATACCATTTTGGGGGGCCAGTGATTTAATTTTGTGGTAATGTGCCTGCCTGGTAAGGACAGTGTCCTGAGTTTAATCCCCAGCACTGCCAAAAATCAAACAAACAAAAAAATGCCCAAATTATTATACTTTACAAATAAACCAAGCTATGCATAAAAGACAGGAATTTATATGTTCTTTAAAACATGTTTAATTCTTTTTCATCATAATATGAAATTATTCTAGATAATAAAATTAATACATTACTGTGCATTGAATATCATGCTAAATATTTATTGAAAATAATATAAGATCATCCACAAATGGTTAAGGTCCTTATGGATAAATATTATTTAATTGGTACTACTTTCTAAAATTCTAAACACTAATTGCTTATTTCTTTGAAAGTAAATAAAAAAGAAAAAATATGAAAGATGAAATCAAGAAAATTATTCAGTAACTCATTTTGTTTGAAATCAATGCAACAGTTTCTCTGGTCTTGTAATCCACTGATGTTTGTTTTTCTTTTTTTTTCCATGGAATGATAAAATTTTATAAAAAATGTTCCTGGAATCTTCATTTCTTCAAAAATCAGTCAGTGTAGGAAAACATGTTTATAAATGCAATGTTTACATTATATTACTTGCTTTTTTCAGTAATGTTTAACAGATGAATTTCAAATACAAAAGGAGTAAAATTTCAAATATAAGTAATATTTAAACACGGATAGTACCTTTTAGGTTTAAAACATCTCTCAGGTCCTGTTCATTACACCCAACCAACTGGATGGGAAACAATTATTTTATTTTCTTTTGTTAACTTCAACCTAATTTCATTATACATCTCCTTATGGTACTTAGGAGGTGTTATCAAAATATACAGTGAATATTTAAATAAAATATTATTATAGTTAAAGACACAGTGTTATTAACACCCATACTATACTTCCCTTGACTTCACTTTCATTGCTCCTGACACTTTCTTAAGCAGTTCTGAATATCTTTTTTCATGAGTGTTGTCTTGGTTATTTTTATTTTAATTGAACAAAATAGTCAACATCCACAAGTTAAAGAAGGAAAGGTTATTGGAGCCCACAGTTTGTAAGGGTTTTAGTTCATGGTTAACTCGCTCCAAGTCAGAGAAAATGATTGAGGGACATTAAGAGGAGAATGTGTTCATGACATGGCATGCAGTAGGCAGTGTAGCAGCAAGCAGCAGCAGTGATGAGTCTGCCTTCTCCCTATCCCTTTATATTTCTTCCAGCCCATTGATTGGTCCCACCCAGATCCGTGGTGGAGCTTCCATTATTCATATCCATAATCCCCATTCACATACTCTAATCCAGCCATCTTCAAAACTCCCCACCACATGAGGAAGTCATAGAAAGTATATGAGATGTGATAAAAAGTACAGGAAATACTATTGTTTAGCACCCAGTGGAAAGCTAAGTTTGTCAGGACATTACAATGTGTCCTTATTCAATTGTTCACCAGATCTGGGACACACTTCTATACCTTCTCTAAAGTCAAAGTGACCATGAAAGTGAAATGTCTTTAATCCATTCAGGATATTAAATCAGCCAGCCACACCAGTACATTTAAAGGCATGAAAATGACTTCTATAAAGTGGTGAGAAGGATTGGATAAGTATGTTCAAAGTGAGGAGAGATTAATGACAGTGTGTCCTTTATAGTAAATTTTTTAAATTTAAGAATTCAACTTAATTTTCTATCACACTTCATAATTTTCCGGAGAATGAATTAGGTATGTGGATGATGTCCTTCCTTGCCTTTTCTTGTCCACGTCTCCACAACTCATTGGCTTATGAGAGCAGATGCTCTTCTCCGCTGCTCCTTATGGCCTATTTCTGTTCTCTGGTCACTGGCTGCCTTGTCAATATTTAAGGATAAAGTACCTGACATAAAATTATGACTTGCTTTTGGCATGTCTCCCTAAGTGAATAAAGGGAGAATCTGAAATTTTTTTTTCTATTCCTGTCGCTCTTTCAGGTTTGATTGGACACAAGAGCTTGTTTAATCCATGCCGATGGAAAAACAGCTCAAAATGTATTCCTCTCAAAGCACTCTGCCAGGGAATGCTGAAGCAACATGAAGACACCCAAATGTCACCTAAATCGATAGGTTGCTAAGCAGATATTAATATTTTCCAACACATAGTCCCACTTCACAAATAACAGTGGAATTACTACTAAGAATAAATATATATTATATACTTACAAAATTAAATGAAAAAATGCTGTTAGAATTTGCAGATACAAAGACAGCTGGTGCTCAGCTTGGTCAGGAAGAAAAATCTTACTGGATTCCACATTTCTTGGCTGCACAAATTCTCTTTTCCCTCTATAAGGAGCATTTCAATTTGTCTCACTAAAAACGTTATTTAAAGCATAGGACTACAAAGGTGAAGATAGCAACGTCTTTTGATGATACAATTTCAAAGGTACCTAGTGAGATTTTATTTCCTTTAGCTGTGATTATTACCTTGAAATTTGTGATAACAGATCATCAGTTTTCCACTTTATATTTCCTGAACTCACACTTACATCAGATTAAGTCACTGTGGCTTCCTGAAGAGCCGCATAGCAACATTTTAACAGGAGGACAGACCTGACTTTCTCAGTATCATACTTTGGCAGTCTCTTGATGTTCATTGTAATACACAGGATCGCTACAGTTCTTCGGATTTTCCCTGACATTAATTTAGCTGTTCTTCATGACTCATTATGTACCAGTCTTTACAACAATGAGAGTTATGGAGCTTTCTCTCAGCAAAATCCTATCTTATGCACTGAATGGCAGAGTAATTACAAGGGAAATAAAACACTTGCTCCTGCTGCCAAAGACCTTATCTTCTAATGGGGATTAACAACCTCTGTTGTCTTGGTGTTTAGTTAGTTGCCATGTCAGTTTCAATTTTAATGTTAAAAATTCCAACAACTCATTGTAACACCTTTTACTACAAAGGATGATTTATCTCAAAGAAGATACATTTTGGCATCATTCTTAGTTATCACTAAATCTAGAAGCTTTTTTTTTTTTTAAGAGGTAATGGATACTTAAGAGAGTGTTGTGTGCCACTGAGACTATTTTTATATATTTGAATATCATTTTACATTGAAAATGTATAAGTATCAATGTATAAGTATTTAAGAAAGGTTGTGGATAATGATTTTTACATATTTAACATTTTAAACTATATACATTTCACAATAAGATTGGTCGATGCTATCATTTAAATGCTGAAGAAATCTACCCTCATGTTCAAATGTGTATTCTTTTGCAATGAAAATCCTTTTGGATATAGAGCCAAAATTTAGACCTCGCACACTTCATCTTTCTTATTGTGCCTTGAAATTATTTCCTTTATTGTGTTATAATTAAGAGAAATTAAAGTTATAAACTAAAAGATTCCTAGCGTACCAAATAAGGACAGATCTATTATTGGAGGATTTTCATTTTAGGATATTATAACTAAAACATTTCTAAATACTGTGACTCACATCAAAAATCTAGTTTAGTTTCAACATATTTATGAAGTATTATTGGATGCCAGATACTGATACAAAAATTTCCCAATTAGGAGGGAAAGGCATAATCAGGCATACACACACAAACATACACATATACAGAACCTGCCCAAAGTGAATACATAAAGAAATTAAAAACTTGTATAAATATTTTAATGCTAAGTTTTTGAGATATCATGTGATTAATACAAGTTATCATTGCTCTCTACAATAACAAGATGTGCTCCAAACAGTAGGCATGAGCTTCCACACATTTATTAGCATTGCAAGCTTCAATAAATACATATATATATATATATATATATATAGAGAGAGAGAGAGAGAGAGAGAGAGAAAGAGTTTTACATATAGTTATATATATACATATATATATAGTTATAAATGCATATGTAGTTTTAAGTGCTCTAAGAACTTCAAAAGCAAAAAAATAAAAACAAACAAAAACAAACAAAAAAAGAACAAACGCTATAAAAGCCATATGGCTGATTCTGAACATGCCAAAGGTGGATATGGTGGAAATTCAAAACACTCCAGTTGTTTAGAGATTTCCCTTTAAAAGTGACAGAGGTTGACATCTAAACCTTGAATAGCCAGAGGTAGAATAGGAGCAAGAAGCCATCATGCAGAAGTGCCAGAGAGCACGCGAGCCCGGATGGGAATGAGCCTGAGCGCTCAGGAAGGTGGGAGGCTGATGAGGCAGGTGACTGCAGGAGCCCTGCTCTAGGACAGTGGTCAACTGCTCAGTCTTTTGTTCTATAAAATCGTGAAGTATGGAAACTTCACCTTAGAGAATCTCTATAAACCTTTTCACCTTAAATGTGTTGATTGGGATCCTGAAGACACAAATAGATAACAAGTAGAGGAGGCTAATTGATAACATAGGAGGTGATATATTAAATGGATTTTTAAGCACTACTAAAGATTAGCAATGTATGTTGCCAGTTCCTTTGGTATTTTATGGAAGGGTTTCCATGTGACAGGTGCGACTGAAGGGTGATTGCCTTTGTGAGTGATTAAGGGCAGGGCCTCTCACTCTGCAAACAGAAAAATAGCAACCTTTCAACAAAGTGCTTTCGTCTGAGACACAGACGTAAAGCCAGCTCACCTCAGAGAAAGGAGGGAGCAGAGACGTCAATAGGGAAACCTTTCCTTTAGGTGAGGTCTTAGGAACCTAGGTACACCTGCTTTGGAGAGCTCTAGTATGAGTTTTATTTATGAAGAAAATTCTTGAATGAAGTTGATCTGTGAAGCCCTAATAAAGTGAAAAGAGTTAGAAACAGAAGATTGAAAAAGATATTAGTGAAATAAGCATAAAATGTAGACCTGGAAACTGTTGAGAGTGGGAGCAAAGTGAAGGGTAAGTCCAAAAACTATTACAAAGAAAGAGAATGTAATTTTTGACAAGTCCACATACATTATTCACCTTACCAATTTCCCCATTTACTGTTACCTTCATTTACAGCATTTTTTAGGCATATATGAAGTCATAAAGCCTTAATGAATAGATGTTTAATCAACAGACAAATTATTTTACAATGTATTTACTCCATGTGTACAAAAATTAAATATAGCTGTTAGGCCAGAGGTTCATACATACCTAAATTAAAAAGTTAAAATGGGAATTTTAAAATTAAATTAGCATAAAATGACAATATATTATAAACATATAAATGAACTCCAGACTGTAGAAAATACTTTTAAGTAATAGATACAAGGGAGCTTCAAATAAGTTAGTGTGTTCTTTGGCAGTTTACATATTAGGTTTATTCTGAGAATAGTGGTATTCTTCATGAATTACACAGGTTCTAAAATGTCAAAAAGTTTTCGATTGTTGTTTAGGCTATCATCTGTTACTTCTGTTTTTCTTTGTAGACTATTTTCTGGGACTATACCTTTTCATACATATAAAATATGCACTTAATTTCAAATCTGAACCTTAATTATTTTCTCAGAAAGAGGATAAACATGGACCAACCAGTGTAATAAACATATTTCACCTTCTGTATTATTGCATTTATTGCAGAGGTAAAATTTAGAACTCACTTGGCCTGTTTTTCTATTTTCTGGTGAAGAAGATGAAGCAGGAAGGGTCCAGGAAGTTTATCAATGTGGATTCCACGGTGGGCAGATTCATAACAAGAAACTAACGACTCATTCTCAAGACAAGTGTTGGAGTGAGTTTCTGTTTTCAGAGGACAAATTAATGAACATTTGTGAAGAACATACCTAGGTAAAAGGTGAATTGAATATTGCCAGGACTCATTGCCTACTTTAGTTAGAAGAGTGTTAAGTGCAGATGCATTTTTTTTAAAGTTCTATTCTCATGCTGCAAAGCTTTTATCATTATGAGGGAAGTTAGAAATGAAGTATAATCATAATTTTAACCAACTGTACTGCAAATGGAAGGGTCTAGTGTAGCTTTCCAAGCCAAAATTTCCCAGTGAAAATGTAGTTTCACAAAGGGTATATTTATAAGTAAAATGTAAAATTGTTGCATGGGAAAAATTTTAAAAATTATCCCAATAAATGTGTTTTCTATATATGGATTTATCTGACATCTTAGTGCGTGAAGAGAAGTAATACAAAATATGGGCTTGCAAAATTCATATGGGATGCATTTCATATGATGCGTAACAAGAAGTGATCTAATTTTCCTACACTTGAAATGTAGTATATATTTATTGCGACAGCTTTTTCTTAGAATTTTGAACATTTTATGGGCTATCAGCTCATGTCAGATTTTTAAAATTAAATAAGTAGTACCAAAATATATTAATTTTATGACTTGCACAAAAATAACTGGTAAATTAACAAGTTCCATATTTACACAAAGATTTAGAATTCCTGTTCTAATGGAGAACAGAAACCATTTCATCATATTTTTCTGAACTGTAGTGTTTATGTAATTCAGAATTAATTGCTTCATTGTAATGATAGAAATGTGACCTGTTTCAGAACATGATGAGACGTCACACAGTCACGTGGGTTACTTCTAAACCTGGAGCTGTATGTGATTAACTCAACCAGGTGAGGAGACGAACCTGCAACTAATTAATATCTTGTCTTTACGCCTCAGAAACTATCATATTCTGACAGCCTACAGCTCTTTCTCACTAGTATTCAATCTTGAAAAGGTAAAGCGTGCCCAGCGTGAGTTATTCCTTAATTTTACAATTTTGGGAGCATTTTCGAATGCCCTCCGATGGTGACAGATTGCATCGTTGCAGAGATCAGAATTTCGCTGGGGAGTGAGCACCTCTATAGGTCTCTTGTTACTCGAGGCTAGTTCCAAAGGGAATTTCTCTAGGTTGTAAAGTGCAGAGCTCCCACTACCCTCATCTCATGTGTACATATTAACATAATTTATGAGCAAGAAAATGAGTTTATTTCCTATTAGAAATTTTTTATTCTCTAGCAAATTATAATGAGTATTACCCTTCTAGTAGATAGTTCTGGAGATTGTATTTATTATTTTTATTTATTTATTTATTTTAAAACACAGGATCTCATTCTGTAGTTCAGGCTGGCCTTGAACTCTACTGGGATTACAGGTGTGAGTCACCACGCCCGGCATTGTGGTGTTGACAGGAATCCAACTCCAGACCTTATGCTTCCGAGGCAGCTGCTCAACCACTGAGCTAAATAAATCCTTGGGCTTATTATTTGTATTTTTTTCCAAATTCTGGACTGATACTTTAATTTATTGATGGTAAAATTGTGATAATTTAAGCTATGATGAAAAATTGTTGACACTGTCAGGGATTCAACCTTTTCTTAATACTTTATAATTATTTCTATGAAACTTTCCAAATTCTCCAGTCTTCTAAAATATTCCTTTAAAATAGAACATCTTGCATTACTTTAGTTTGAAAATGATACAGAAGTATAAATCATTTAGCAAAGGCAAAATATAAGAGCATGTGGTAATACATGTTTATTTGATGAAATATAAAGAAAAATGGCTTTTTGAATTCTCATTAAATTGAAGGCAGGACAATGGAGATTTGTAGATTAATTTAATCTGTGTTATGTGATCAGGCTACTTCATTATTTATGTTTTCAGGTTATAGCTTGGCATAAATTAATATTATGATGTTATTAAATCATATTAATATGATTATTATTAAATATTAAATCATATTTTGGTCATATTACTTGAATGGTAACTTAAACTTAAATTTACTATATTTCTCATAGTTATTGGCATATTTAATAATCAATCTAACAATATCATTTAATGCAAATTTGTTTCTGAAATAAGCCTTGAAATATAGTTTTTGCTGCTTACTTCAGAGTATATTACCCTATTATCCATTAATAACATACCTTATATTTTTGTAAGTAGGAATCACATATATGTACAATTTGTATTAGATTTGATCACATCATATACAGAAGCACATCAGCAAGGGAGCAGTTCTTACAAAGCCACAATGTGTCGAATAACAGGAAGGGGACAGCCCTCACACACTTGCAACCATAACCTGGACTTACATCTTATGTTACCAGTTGAAAATAAAAAGTAGGATAGCTCAGATTTCTAGGTTGAGGGTTGTCAGTTCTTTCCATCATATCTGAAAGTAACACAGTTCAAAATCTTGAGAATGTTGAGATATTTGAGTGACAATTATCCATTGTGTGTGTGCTTGAATTCAGAAATAAACATCTACCTGCCATCATTGAAATAATACTTTTTCTTATGTCAACCAGGCAACTTCAAAAAAATTCTAGACAGGTGTACTTAAAACAGGGACCGTTGGTTTGAAACATTCCTCATTCTTAGAGTTTGCTTCTTTATTTTTCATGTAAAAGCTACAGAAAGTAGTTAAGAATGTAACGAAGCATGAAAAAGAAAATGAAGAAATCCTAGAATCAGTGATCTTGCCATATCACAGGGAAGATTCTCAGTGATACATCTTAGTCCTTAGTGTCCATAAGATCCTAACCAGTGTACTGAGAAAAAATGAGGTTTTCATTAGTTTAAAGCATATTTTCAATGTATCTTAATGTAAGAAAGAAATCAACTTCACCCATTAGAAAGTTCTGTAGTAGATCCTAAGCTTGAGAACAGATAATTCTCCTAAAATGTGAGCATTCCTTTTACAGAGTGGAGAGTGGGCATTTACTTTTGTGGTTCTGGCACCTGCTTTACAAGTGCAAGGTTCCAAGTTCTATCTCTAGTACAAAAAAAGTGGGGGGAGTTTAAACCAAGAGTAGAATCAGAGTCAATCATTCAGAAGATAACAGAAATTCTAAGGAGGAAATTGACAGAGTAAAAAATTGTTGAGACCTATCAGAGTGTATTCTTTCTTTGAAAATTTTAAATATTTGATTAAGACAGTAATGAGAAGAGGATGCCCTAATGACTTTATTGAAAGGAATTTTATTTACTTAAAATACACAATTAAAACTTTCCAACTATTTCTAGTTTACTCAGATTAACAACCAAATCACATACACAGACTGCTGAGCCTTGTATAACATCCACTCTTTCATCTCCAAAACTATGATGTTTGTCTCTGCAGTTCCATAGACTTCAGGGACATATGACCTTGTTTACTGAATATGCTCAATGTACCTTTGCATTCACATTCCTTATGTGACCACTGCCCACAATTCTCCTTCTAGAGCTAGTCCCTTGACTTATTCCCTATGTTTTTCAAATCTTTACTTGAATAGATGAGTCCCTCTGTGATGCCAATCCATTCTTCCATTTTATCAGAGTCTGTATTTTTCCATACCATGTGGAAAAATATATACAAAGTGCATTTCTCAATCACGTCTAAGAAGTATCTATTCACCTTATTTTTTCACTTTTTAATTTGGGGGGTCATTCATTTTTGGAGTTCTTTATATATTCTAGATATTAATCCTCTATCAGAGGACAGAGTTCAGATTCTCCCCATTTGGTGAATTGTCTCTTTCTACTATTTTTTCCTTTTATATGCAGATTTATAATCTGATGTAGTCTCATTTGTTGATTTTGATGTATAGAGCTATTTTGTCCAATCGCTGGAGAGATAAGTACTCTGTCCTACTACTTGCTTTAGACACAGTGCAAGAGAAGCCAGTTGCACAGTGGGCATTATGCAAATGTCTACCATGTCCTATATATCTCTCTTCTAATTACTTGATGTCTAAGATCTTACTAAAGCATAAGTCTTGGCTCATCCAGTCAAAATCTTTTATCTCTTTGATCTTTTCTTCCTGGTCTTGTTTCATTTCTGGGCTTGTTGTTTCAATCTTCAGACCCTAGTATTTTTCAATGCTTGTTTGTTCAGAATTATGGGCTCTTTCTCATGGACAAAGTCAAGCTTCTGGCGCCTTCTCTATTCTTGACAAAATGCCTAAGGCACAAATAAATGAATGGACAGAGTCTGATCTCAGAATGCACTTCTATGTCCTGGCTTTTATCCCTTTTTTCTCTCAAAGTATGACAAAGCTCATTATGTCTTGGGCATGGGTTTTGTACTATGCAGCAAACGTGGGTTGTAGGAAGGATTTGGTTTGAAAAGACATGTTTGCTATGAAAGCACAATGTAACAGTTGCCAAGTAGAACTAAAGTGCTCTCTTCCCAGGCACTTGCTTCATATATGTGCATGACTGTCCTAACTACAGATATGCAATGACAGGACAAGTACACTGAAGCCTGTGTGCACTATTACAGAGCCAGCAAGCTACTTTACTGTCACCTTGCAAGCCACCTTGCACTTTCCTCTTCCCTTTTACCAAACAACACCTACACATGATCCTGTATGTGAGTTGATGATTTTGGATTAAATGTGAAAATTTCTTTCTTCAAAATAAGCAATATAAAGATATGGGGTGATTAGCATTAGAACAGGATCTGTTTTGAAGATCTATGATATTTTCCTTTGACCATATTGTTCCTGTACATATACTTTAGACTTCTATGCATATAATGTGTCTATTTATGTTAGAAAAATCATAGATAAAAAACAAGGGAGTACTTGACAGATTTCTCTTCTACAGAAGTTTAAGGGTAGGAGCTGGAGGGATCTAAACTGACACTGCAGAGTCATTTCAAACATGATTGTTCTTTTGTAACAGGTGAAATGTTCTCTTTGACCTTTAACTCCAAATGTGGAACTCTGTCTTAAATTCACACATTACCACACACACCTAGACAAACACACAGAGTGACACACAGAATCATAGCAATGGTTCTTCTGTTAGTTTTTTGTTTTTTAATCTAGTTGCTCAGTTCCTCATATAAAACTGCATATAAAAAAGACAAATGGCTTTATTAGGCAGCCTTCTCTAAATGTGAGCTGTTTAACAAAGATCTGGCAGCTAGGATATGTAAAATGCCCATGGACCTAGGAGAATAAAATCTTCTGATATCCTCATTAAAATTTGTGTTCTAGAATACTTGTTTTTATGAGAAAAGAGACATCAATGTTGAAACTTTGGTGTAATTTATGAGAATAATAAATATAGTAATGGAAGTATTTTCCTAGGTACAGGAAAATAAAGAGAAAAAATTAGTCAATCAAAAAGAAGTCATGAGAGAGGAAACAGGACCCAATGCGTGAAAAACATAAATTCCAAAATAAAATGTCAATGATAATTCTTAATATGTCCACAACGGCAACTAACTTTTAAAATAAAATTTACCTTCTAATTAGAAGCATTCTGAGATGGGATCTTTTTAAGGTTTAGCTATTATTCAGATTACAAGTGATGTAATTAGATAAAGCAGAAATGAGAAAAAATAAAAATTGAAAGGAACATTTGCAAAATACCTATAAGTGGGAAAGTAGTATGATGGGATGTTGTAGTATTTAAAATTAAAATGCATTAATTTAATATAATATTGATTGAAATATGTTAAAATTATACACACATATATATTACATTTTAGACAGATACAATTTTTTGTAGTAACTAAATCCATGAAAAGGAAAGATAAACAGCAACTTTACCCCCATTGTTATCTCTTTGGAGGGTGGACTGGGAATTGGACCATACCATTTGAATGGATAATATTTTAATTTTATATAATAAAGTATATTTACAACATATTGACTTCTAGTGATGTTAACAGGTTAATATATGAATACAATGAATCTCTTTGTCTTTTTCTTATAAAAGTAGCAAAATAAAAATACATAAACTTTTTCATGAGTAGGCTGACATGTTTTATTTTTTCACTTTCAAAAATAATGTCTCAGGTACCAGAAGTCAGAGAAAATTAATTCTTCTGTATTTTTCAAAATGCCTCTTGGAAACTTTTTTTTAAAAGAATTATTTAATCATCTTTATCAGTTGATACTGTTTTGTGAAATGACTAAAATTTTAATTCCGTTGTTTTAAGCAAAGTATAAAGATTCACATATCTTAGAGTAACTAATGTGTCACAGAAGAATCTGTCTTTTGGCAAAGCAATATTCAGGGTAAAAGTGATGTCATAAAACTCATTTTATTTCTACTTTTTGAATCCATAATCTGCCCTACTAACTTAATTTATAAACATCTCCACTTATAGTCAAAAGTCTCTGAAGCAAGGTGGTGCTTCTCCACTTCAGAGAAAGAAGAAAAAAAGAAGAAAAGCAAGAGACTGTTTAAGAAGCAGCCAAATTCACAATGGAGTCAGTGATGAAACTAGAAATGGAGTACTGAAGGACAAATAGTGTGTCTCAGTAGAGATAAGCCTACCTTCAGGGCTTGAAGCTAAAATGTTTAGGAATTTACATCAGTTCTTCAGCTCTTCTTTCCACAACACTGCTTCCTATGAAAAAATTTATATGTTAAGACTTTAATTCACACTCGGTCTCTGGGGAGCCCTATGTGAGACAGAGTAAGTACATTGAAATATACATGCGATTGTGAAGTTTCATTTCTGGAAAAAGCGAAAGGTCAACAACCTGGAACTGATCAATCAGATAAATATGGGTTGCCTCTCAAACAGAACATGACATTTTGTTTCACCAGAATCTCTGTAGCTTTCTATAACCCCTGAAATGAGGTAACATACATCATTCATGGTTGTTTTCTTGTAAAGCAGTTTTGGATCTTTTTGGAGATTTTCCATACAAATTTTTACATACACAGGCACATAACTGAATATTATAAAGTGGCCTTGAATCTGTTAATCTAGCTAATGCTATGCATTAATTCTAGAGATCTTTTTAGATTCTTTATGGAAATTCTACATAGACATTCTGATTTATCTGTAGCTAAAATTTTTTCTCTCTTCAAGTCAGTAAATTTATTTTTCAGATTTCTATTGTGCTGCTGTTATGGTTCTTGTTTAGATGTCCCCCAACAGCCTTGTGCAGATGAGGTGGGACTTTCTTTTTCAGAGGTAGTTGAATATGAAATATGTGATATGAAGGTTACAGGTGTGTGATTACTAAACCACTATACATTAGTGATTAGTTTGATATCACCCATATTCTAGTAGTGAATAAGATAAAAGGGACAGAAATGCTGTTACACTCTCTTATTGCTTTTGCTACCATGTTGTTGTCATGTTGTTTTTCCTCTGTGATGGCTACTTTCATCCCAGCCTTAATGCCAGAAGTTTGACACCAGGATCTTATATTACTTGGCCATATAGTTCAACTTCCTTTGGAATTAGCTTGTGAGAAGGGAAGAATTAGGAAAAATTTGGATATGTTGGCTACAGAAATCACACCAGAATACCTTGGGCTGTTCTGAATTGGAGATTCTGGTCACAGCTCAGATCAAAAAGCCAGCACAAACCAAGTTAAGGAGGTTTCTACTGGGAAGGACTGCATTGGATTCTGGACTCCAAATGATGTGTCTTATGGCTTGTCAGACAATGTCTGCATTTGTTTATGTCCAGAGACTTTACCTGAGACTGAGATTAGGGGCAGTGGACTAATTAATATCGCAGAAGATATTTCAGTGCAGTTGGACATTGAGGCAGTGACATGGCTACTATTAGGATCTTTTAGCCAGATCTATATTGAGAATCAAAGATAAAGAGCCCAACAGAATGATATAAAATATTTTGAATCTGGCTAGAATGTAAGCTTCAAAAAAGTATAGACTGCAAAGATACAGCAGAGGAGAACTTGATTCCTGAGGAGGAACAGGAGAACAGAAGAGATGGCATAGAAAATCACAGGAAGCAACAGGACTCCACCTTTTGAAGTTTAGCTGAAAAGTCTTTCAGCTAAAGACTTATTTTTTTGAGAAGAAATCCCTAGAGCATTATGTTCTAGAATGGTGGTATCCTAGGGAAGTTTTTCCAAAATGGCAGCAGCCTTAAGAAGTTGTTCTAAAACAGCAGCAGCCTTAGAAAGTTGTTCCAAACTGGCAGTTTAGAGAAGTTGTTCATTGGGATTTGGTTCATATCCCTGGATGCCTACGGCAAAGGAACAAGGAACTTTAGCTACAGTTCCATCTGGCAACAAACGCTGGTATCATTCTTGTGGGATTGGTTTTTGGTACATGCAGAATGCAAGAGTTGTGGGATCAAAAAGGCTTACACTCAGATTTCAGAAGAAGACCTAGTAGGGCAGGCAGTGTATCCCAGAGAGAGAAGTGTGTAAAAATATAAGTGTGAAGTCAAAGGTGCAATGGAGATCCTAGAAGTTTGGAAAAGCCATGTATGTGGACTATCCGAGGAAAACTGAAAGGAGGTAGCAGAGCTGGCTCAAGAGAGAAGCCGTGGGAACTACAATCACCAGAAATGCCTTGAGAGAAGCCGGCTAAGCTCTTCGGAGTTCACAACTAGAGACAGATTATCTCAGATGCTGGAAGTGAAGCTGTGGGATTTAATATTTGCCCTACTGGATTTTGGAGTTGCCTCAGTCCTATTCCTTTGTATCCCTCATTTGTACCTTTTGGAATGATTATATTTATCTTGTGCTACTGAATTTTGGAAGTGTTTAATTTTGTTTTCATTTGTACAGGGGCTTACAGCTAAAAGTCTTCCTTAAATCTCAGAGGACTTTCACTTTTCAGTAGGGCTGTAACTATTAGGACTTTGTCAACTCCTAGAGATGGATGACATGCTTTTTTACATAAAGAAGTATGCATGAGTTTTTTGGGGGGGTAGAATTATGTTCATTGTTTCTGTTTAGCTGTCCCCCAAATCTTCATGTAGATGAGGTAGGACTTTCCTTTTCAGAGGTAGTTGAATCTGAAATGTGTGATGCTGGGGTTAAGGGCATGTGATTACTAAATTACTACACATGAGTGATTAGCTAGGCAAATTCCAGTACTGGGGATAAGATAAAAATGGGCAGAAATGCTGTTACACTCTCTAGCTGCCTTTGCTACCATGCTGGTGCCATTTTGTTTCTCCTCTGCAGTGCCTATTTGCCATTGCTGCCTTGGAGCCAGCAGTTATGGACTGAAACCTTTACTAAATGTAACCAAATAGACCCCTTCCCCTCTAACTGAATGTTGGGTACTTTTGTCTCAGCAATGAGAGAAAAGTACCTAACACAGCTGTCTAATACTTTCTGATATATCACCTAAATGGTTTAATATTCATGAGGTGTTGATTCTCATAGACTTCAAAATCTATATGCTCAGGACTCTTAAATAAAATGGTATAGTATTTGCATATAAACTATGTAGTCATATATTTTAAGGTATCCTTAGATTCATTACAATACAGGTAATGCAATGTAAATACTTTGTAATAATTATTGTGCTGGTGTCTGGTATAATTTTTTAAATATTTTTTCTCCTCTGGTGGATATGAAAACTATAGGTGCAGAACCCACTGGAATGGAAAGGTAAATATAAATCTAAACAGTGGGATATAGTTTAAAAGGCCAGCCTCACTTCCCAGTTTCATTTTCTTCTTCATAACCCAATGAAACCTAAATGCTTCAACAGTTGCAGGCTCCCCTTCCCTCCGTCAAATGACTTTTCAAATTGTTTCTGCCCCTTGAAAATCACCCCTCAGGCTCTTTGGCGTATCACCTGATTAGCTCTTCTTCTTCCTTATGTCCTCGGTTCTCCCAATGACATTCCCAGAATTTCACATTATAGCGCAGACTTCTCATTTTCACCCTCCAAAGATCGTGTCCATAGCATTCGTTGCAATAGTAATTATATGTTCACTGTCTACTCCTCACCACTTGATTTTCACTGGGCCAGAGACCAAAGCTATACTGTTTACTTCTGCATTCTCAGTACCTAACTGACTGCAAAGCTACAGAATAGATGCTTTTTGACTCTTTTGGTAGCTGAAAAATGTTGCATAAAAATACAATGCACATATAATTTAATCCCTCTGTTTTTTAATTAATTCTAAAATATATATGAAAATACATTTCATGTCTAAGTTTATAAATAGAAGATGCCAGGTGAATAAAAATTAGCCGTAGTAGGCTGATGAATGAGGATCATTATAGGCAGCTGTATGATTTCACCAAGTATTCTCTACTGAGTGCCTTGCCTAAGATAGGCGTTATGATAAGTGTTTCACCAACATGATTACTTGTCAGTTATGACAATCTGATATATCACTGTTACATCCCTTTGCTTTTCAACACAGCAGTTATGTCTACGTTTTAGAAGCTTGAATCTGATTCTTTAAATTTGTAAGTGAGATCAGTCCATTTCACAAGTAAAATGCAGTCATCACAGTATGAGTTTACAAACTCAAGCATCCATAGATATTCTGAATGGAAGGTTGTTGACCATAGTCAACTTAGGTTTTTTTTTGCCTAATAAGTGCTAATAATTCTAAAAAATACAAATAAGGAAACACATTGTTTTCTCAATTGAGATAAGTATATCAGTGATTCTAAGGTAAATGGAGATATCTAAGGATAAAGAACATTTATCAATACCACATTTCTTTGGGCTTAGAAGAAAAATTATTTCTGAAATCTTTCAGAAGGTGAGACTTAAGGACATGTTTAAATGAATATGAAATCAAATATTTACTGAGCATAATACAAAATAGTTAAAATTAAGATTTTAATGTTTTGAAGCAACCATACTCTTTCCATTTTAATACATAAGAATTAAAGCTTCTATTGTTTTGTGCCTTAAAGAGGTGAAAACTTACCCTCTGTAAATTTTTCTTACTTTATGCATATAAACACCACAATCCTAATGTGAAAGTATTTTGTTTATATTTACCAGAAAATATACATGTTCTAAAATATATTCCTATTAATACTGAAATATTTTCACAGAACTCTATGAATATGTTTCTATGTGCTTTAAATATTTCACCATTGGATGGCAATATTGCTTGTTATATTCTCTTCAATATTCTGATTAGATTTTAGCTAGTGAGGAAAAACTAGTGCTGCAGAAGAGTTGAAATCCATTGTTTAACTTAATTTAATTATTTGAATTAATACTATTTAATGTAAGTATATTACAACAGAGAATATACAAAATGATGATAATTTCTGCACTCCTGTTAGATTCTTGGTCAAGAAATAAATAGTTAGCATTGTTTTTGTGTGGAAGGTGAGATTCTCTGTTTTATATTGAGCTGACCCCTAATTTGCTAATATGAAAACAAATATAGCTGTTAATTAAACATAATAAATGACCACAATTTTCTCACAGCCCCTAATATCTACTATTAAGGACCATGTGAAAAAATAGTTAGTGTTAATTTATTGTGATATCTGAGTCTCTATTCTCTAAAAATCACATTTGTCCCAATAAATATTGTTAAAATGATTTAAATTATTAGACATAAATTTAAAGAGAAAATATTACAGTGAGTTACTTCAGTAGCTGTAGGTCGGGCTCTGAATGGTAGATTTCTTGTTTTCAGTTTAATCTCTTAGACTAATCTAGACCAGGTACTGTGTGAATATCATGATATCTCACAAAGAAGAGGATTCCATAGAATATGAAAATTCTACATGCTAAGGAAGGGGAGAATAAAATTGCTATAAAACATAATCTAACACATAGGGTGCTAAAAATATAATTTTCAAATGACTCAGAAGCTATTTATATTACAAGTGAATTCAAATAGAAAACTAAGATCTTATCCACAGCTCATTATAAAATAAAATGTCTTCGTACTGTATATCTTTATTCATGCATTGTAATTGCTTATGATTACAATTAATGAATGAATTGTAAATAATTGAGTGCACGTAACTAAATTTCTGAATTAAGATGAACTAATTTTTCTTTTTTATTATTCTTACTAAAATTTCTTATTGTTAGAAATACATAACATTGTCCATATAGAAATGACTTTGCATTATAGTTTTTTTATAAAATTAGATATCTTGAGAAGTTTAGTACTTGGGAACTCATTGATCTTTGCATACTAATATGTTCTGTCAGTTAAAACCGTGGTGTCTGATGAATAGACAATATTATAATGCATATAAAGCAACAATTTTCTCAAATGTCTTATATGCTATTTATAAATAGTCTCAATGCATGGTAATAATGGCTATAATTCTATGAATATGTATAACAAATTGAATTTCTCTATTATAATTATAATAGGAACTTTGAAAATCCTAAAATTTGATGATTACTCTGAAAATATATTGACAAGAAATAAAAATCTGGGGTACTTAGATGGACCCAGAATCAGAGTTTCTTGGGGATTCATGATCCAGAGTTTGTACCCTAGTAGTAAAAATCATATAGCAAAGAGAGCCCATTTCATGATACTAGAGCTAATCATTTTATGTAATGTTAGTTCTGCTGTACTTTAAAAGCATAGGCTTCTCTTCCTACATGAACAAAGGGTTTTATAGGTTTATATTTTTCAAGAGTATGTTCAAGAAGAGAGGCCTAATTTTATCAGTGGCTCTATATCACTAATCCAATTATCTTTGTTGAAACATATTTCAGATCTTCCTCCTTTAAATACAACCTTGAACTATGAAGTAGTGTTCTACAGTTGATTGACAAAGCACTACCCTCTCTTGTTTTCATATGAAAATTCCTATGGCAGTTTTGATGAGCACTACACTCAGTGCACTCATCTTTTAATAAAAATAGCCGATTCTTAAATATGAACACTTGATCATTTTAAAGGAGACAGCTTACTTCTTCTCTCAGCAACTTTATATATATTTCTATGAAAATTGATGCAACTATTCAGAGCTTTAAAATGACACAGTTTAAAATCTTTAGATCATTTAGTCTGTATCAAGTCAAGTTCTTTGGTAAATAAAATGAGGACAGTGCATTTGTGAGTGAACTGCTCATTTTCAAAAGCAAACCTAATGTTTCCTGTTACCATTTGACCAATGGAACTGGAATCACTTAAATATTTTTTTCCCCAGTCATCTGAATATGTAACAACAGTAGCCTACTGAGTGAACAGGAAGAATAATTAGGCTTGTATATAAAATTCAGTGCATGTTTTCCAGTCGAGTGTTTTGAAGAGCAATGATGGCACACGTTGGCTGTGGGGAGGCAGTATACACAAGGTCTTGTGGCTCCTTTGTGGTTGTCTTGTCCTGAACTGCTTTCATGCTCCTTGTCAATTATGTTCTTGCTGGCATTTTGCTTCCTGTACTTCCTTTCGTTAGACACGTACTAGATGTCCTCTGTCATGCAAGAGGATTTTGAAAGTTAGTTAATGTCTCAAGAATCTATCTGCAAACACAATTCGATACTTCATATAAAACTTCATATCAATTATTTATAACTAGCATGGTTGCTATGGTAACAAAAAATCACAAAGAATCAAACATTTCTGAATACTTTTGTTAGTATTAATTTTTTAAACGAAAACTAAATGAATAAAAAGAGATGACAGGGATCTTTGAAATGTTTAAAATTTCCAAAGCTAAAAATCTTTTTACCTGCTTAGTGATTAGATATAAATAAACCAGTTCACAGCCTTGACCAAATGTCTTCATTTAGAAGCCATTCTCATTTAGTGACTGAACTTTACCATAGAAATTTCAGGGGAAAGTAATTATGGAGGCAATTTCAATTGAAAGCCACACAGGGAAGTAATTAAGGGTAATAATAACCATAACCTCTGAACAAAGATATAGAAAACAGATTCTGTATCTTATTTAAATGAAAGAGGTTAAAAAGAAAATAGCAGTGAATGTGGCTTTTAGGGTTGAATGAGGAAAACTACAGCAATAATAAAACACCTATTTTCAAATATATAGAACTCTTAGAGTTGTATGTAACAAGATTGTGCAGTGGTGTTTTCTAAAGAGCTTTATATATGTAAATAGCTTGGACAAATAGGTTCCATACATACTGCTTCACGTATTATACAAAAAATATTAGCTTTGTCAAATATTTTCAACCCTATTATTACACTAGTTCAAGTAATTCTGCCTGTCAAGATGTTTGCAGATGTTTGCAGATGAAAGTAGAGACAGATATGAAAGGGAAAGAAATAGCAAAAAACAGTGCAAGACAATAGTATAATCATTTCCCTGAAAATACACAACATGTCAGAATGCTTAAAACATGGCTTTAGAAATCCAAACTCTGAGTTCAGAGCCAAATATCTAATCTACAGAAAGTGTGAAATTTTATGAATTATTATGTCTTCCTTTTAAGTTAAAATAATAATGTTAAATATTCTTAGGGCTTTGATTCAGCATAATACAAACAAATTTTATTTCTAATTCGCTCTAAGTGATATTGTACTCAAAAATGTTTTGCATGGGCCGGGGATTTAGCTCAGTGGTTCCGGCGCCTGTCTTGCAAGCGCAAGGACCCGGGTTTGATCCCCGGGAACCACATACAATACTGGACGTGGAGACTCACCCCACCAGCAACCAGTATCACATACCACAGTGCCGGGCATGGTGGCTCACGCCTGTAATCCCAGCACTCGGGAGACAGAGGCAGGAGAATTGCTGTGATGTGAGTTGGAGGCTGAGCTCAGGGCCAGCCTGAACCACAAAGCGAGACCCTGTCTCAAAAAAAGAAAAAAAAAATGTTTTGCATGATTCTTGGCACCTATTTGATAAACTATTCATGATTTCTATTATTTGTATTATTTTCAAATTCTTCAAAAGTCTTTCTTTGCAAATTTCTTTCCTTTACTAGCTTCTATGTTCTCCCACTTCTATTCATAATAATCTACTTACTCTGTACAGTGGAGAGATATGGGAGTCCACTTGCTGTAAACTCTGTGACTCTCTCTTTTTCTATTACTTGTCTCTCTTCTATTCCTTATTCCTCAAATTACTTTTTCTTCCTTTCATCCACTGATATCCAGAAATTTCTCAGGATAATGGTGTTTCATGCTTGCAGGTGTTTTCAATGGTGAGGTGTCTTATTGTTAGTAATCATGTTGTCGTTATTCTTAATGAAGGTGTAGACATTTAAGAGAACTTCATGAGATAGCCTTTGTTATGTCACTAGTGCTATTTAGGTTCTAGGTTATATAAGATATGTTAAGGCAGAAGGGATTATACATTTTCCAAATATCTAGAAAGATTTCATAAGAGAATTGTTCTCTGCGATATGAAATAGCTAAAGTGCCCCTAGAAAAAATGGTGGATCTAGGGTGAGGACTCTTGGAAGACACGTTGTAGCCTGAAGAAGAACAACATGCAAATGACTGGAATGAGGTAGTAACACAAAATCTTCTATCATTACTTAAATTGCAAGTTATACTTGAGCAGGTCAAGAGAAAACTGAATATATTTTTTTAATCCAGAAAACTTCTTTCTTAATGATGCATGAGAAGCAAAAAGCCATGTACTGGTCTATCGGAGCTTCCCTGCCACTATAGAGCTTAAATTTGTTCTCTTGCACTCTGGAGAGCAGCAGCCTGTGGCATGCTCCCTCTGGAGACTCTCAGAAGCATCACACCATACATGCCTTTCTCTTACCTCTTAGTGGCTGCTGGAAATCCATGCATACTGGTTTCTTTCATTTTAGCTCTTTCTCTGTGTCTCTTGTAACTTTAAAGTGAACAATGATTATGTCTAGCTTCTTCCAGATAAGTTTCTCTCAGAAGTTTTACTTTAAGCAAATCTTTTACTATATGAAATAAAACTCACACTTTCCAGAGATAAGTACATGACGATACATTGGGGCAGACACGGAGATTCATTCCCTCCGGAAAAAATGGCGCTCATCAGGAAACAACCAATGACAAATACTAGTGTAGCTACAGAGAAAAAGGAACACTTCTCCATTACTGGTGAGAGTGGAGACAGATGCAGTAACTTGGAAATCAGTGTGGAGATTCCTCAAAAACTACAGGTTCCATTTAACTTCTTGAAGGTACATTCTTGAAAGAGTTAAAGACATTACACCACAATGATAAATATATACTTATGTTTAAAGCAGCATACAATCCATATGCCCATCATTTCACAAACTGATAAAATGTATTTACATATAGTAGAGTACTATGCCATAAAGAAGGATGAGCTTGAGCTATTTATAGGGTAAATGGATCGATCTTAAAAATATAATCTTAGTTAAATAAATCAGACACTCAACTTTAAACACTGCATTTTATCTTGTGTGTTAGAGACCCAAAGTTATGTTTATATAACTAATTAGCTCTGTCTTACTACCTGAATGATACTGTAGAATTGGTGTACCATTGTTTTTTTTTTTTTTTTCTGTCAGAAATGAGAATGTGCACTGACATATCCACATTCTCCTCTTGGTTTCTTTTTACTGCTGATAATTTGATCTTGGATAGAATATGAAACAGAGTCACTTAGATTGGCATGTATTTTATTTTCATTAAAACTATCCAGACAGAAAACTTACTTGTGAATCAATCTGTCCAATTTTCTCTGAATCCGAGATGATTGCTCACTACTCAATGAGGTTCACAAAGCAGGAAAATTAAGTCCAGTGTCACCGTAGAGTCTTCGTCCATGGTCTAAGCCCGTGGGGCAAGGCCTGTGCCACATGCGCCTCAGAGGGCTGTTAGGATCATCAGGAGCTATAAAATGTCCAACATCACCAATATAAACTAATTTCTTTACATTGTTTGACTCTTGATATAAAATTCATATCCTCCTAAAAGTGAGCATGCCAGTGTCAGGACTTTTGTCCTCAACTTCAGAGAAGGAACTCACCATCTCCTGCAGTACACCTCTCCTAGTTATTCCATGGATACTACAAGTTTGTCTTAAATACTTGCTATTGAATTTAAATCCTCTGTGTGCTGCTCGGTAGACTGTTGGCTGGCTGGCAACTGGGAACCAAGAACTTGAGAGGCTAAGATTCTTGTAGTCATAGACAATGGATGAAAGACATCTCTCTCTTTGTGTGTTACCCATTCCTTTGGAGATATCGATTCTGATATTATGTCCAAATATCAGGAGAATATTTTAAAAGAAATCATTATTTCTGTTTTCACATATGCGTTCTTTTTTCACATAGAATTTAATTATATGTTCATGGACTGAAAGAAAGAAAAGGAAAAAAGAATGTTTTGAAAAAACTCTACTGAGAATTATTACTGTGTTTTCTAGAACCTACAGAGATGTTTTTACTGAGATGATAAAACCATGATTAATATGTATTCCCTTAGAGTAGCTGTTGTCTCAAATATACCCCTGCTATTAAAAGTAAGTTGTTAGCTACCTGTTTGTCAGATATTCTCTGGCATGTCTGCAATTTATGTATCTACAGTCTTCTATTTTGCTATATTTCTCTGCCTCCCTATGTCAGTGTTACTAGTTCCTAAGGAAGCCACTCCAGAGATCTTTGGCATTGCATGAAGCTCTTGTAGGGTTTTACCAGACAACAGTTCAGCCCCACTCACAATTGACTACAACAAAAGAATCTTCTCTTATAACCTGCCATTTTGCCTTGACATGTACCTATCAATGCATAAATCTTACCTCACAATAAGAAATTTCTTTCAGTCCGTTAAAGATGAGTAGCTTTGAGTTTTCTTCAGGACTGCATCAACTTCTGATCCTTTGGGAACTAAAGCCAAATTGCCCCTTTGTCTTGTACTTTACAATGTTTCTCGATCTAACTGGTTTATTTTAAAGAGCATTAATCATGAAGTCTTTCCTTTTAAGATCCCATTTCCCCAAACAAAATCTCTTTTCTTCCTATTGTCTTCTCTCATTTCACTTTATATCTAAAGAAAGTATCTTTAAAGATGTGAAAGAAGTATTCTAAACATGTATGCAAATTTCTCATTCACTTTCCGCTGCTGCAATTCAAATTCTCTCTCTTCATCTGCATCTTTTTCACTGCAGTTCCTGTAAACAAGATCATGACAGATCACTCTTGTTTTAATTAGTTAAATCCAGTAATTTAACACACCGAATATTTCCTTGATATTCTTCTCTGCATTGTTTTATCCAAATTAATTTTTACTTTTGCTATATATCTACATCATAAATATTTCCAAAATCTACATCATTTCTATCTGTGCAATAGTTATCTTAACCAAGGCCACTTTTGTCTATAATTGGGTAAAAACCTCACAGCTTTTCTCAGTGATAATACTCTATTCTCATTGTAAATTATTCTCGACAGTGAAGTCAACTTTATCTTTGCACAGAATTATTTCTCTCAAACTTTCTAGATGTATGAGTTTAACACATTTACTGTTTCATTACATTTAAACTTCTTAAAATATTTGCTTTGATTTTATAGAGTTCTTAAGAGGATTAATTGTAATAATTCACATAAAGATCCCAGCTACCAAATTCTGGATATAGCAAGGGCTGAAAAAATGTGAGAAGTTAGCAAAATTATCATTATCAACATGATGGCCCAATTTCTCTGAAAGTCTGTTGACGTCAGGAAAAATACAACCATTTAAAAATATTTTAAAATAATCTTCATAATTTGGCATCTCTGCATCTTCATTCCCTTCTGCATTTATGCTAATGAAGTTCTCTAAATATTCTTGCTTATTCTTTCTGGGCTATCTCACTACATACTTCATTCTTTAGAGTAAGAAATAAGGATTATTCTGAACATATGAAAAAGGGTTTTTATTTGATACAGTCTAAACTGTTAAGAACCCACTAGAATATTTTTGTATAAATTTACTCATTTTATCTAACTGGAATTATTTTGTGATTTACGTATTTTCTTAATATTCTTGTCATTTTTGTAATATTTTATAACTGAAATCTTTATTGGTACATTACATATATATGCCATGATTGTACTCAACAATGAGAATTTGTACCAGTGTATGACACAACTCAATTCTCATTTTTTCCCATAGCCCTACTCACCCTACCACCCCCAACCCACATATATATATATATATACTTTGTTTCCTTTTTTGTTATAATCACATTATTTTTCCCCCTTCACCCCATTTCACTTTGAGTATTTTCTATTTCACAATACATAACATACATTCTAGAACTCATATACCTCATTATTTTCTCATACCAGAGAAAATATATGATATTTAGACATCTGTGACCTATTTATTTCACTTATGAGGATGTCCTCAAAGTACTTCCATTTAAGTATAAATAATTCAAACTTATCATTTTAAAATTTTTTGTAATATTATACTTAAAGATTTCTTTGTTTTTATACATTCTGAATTTGCTACCTTCCCCCTTTTCCTCCTCAGTCAATCCTGGCACAATATTTTTCCAATTATTAAATCTTATCAAGGGACAAGGTATTGGTTTGTTTTACTTTCACTGATGTTTGTTTTCCAAACTTATATCCATGTAGTGATTAATTTTTCAACTCTTCTTTATATGAGTTCCTCAACAGTAAAAGGCAGATTACTAATAACACATTTATTCTTCTTATTCTAGTCCTTAGAGTGGTCTCTGGCATATAGTAGGCTCCTCCACAGTACTGATTTAATAAATGCGTGAGTTTGTATGCTTATATATCAACATGAAGTTATTATTATGAACTTATTCAATCAAAATTGAGTTTTGTGATCATTTCACAATTTCTGCACATATTCTGTGTTACTGAAAGCACAGTTGCGGGATGTGGTGATGTGTGCTGGTATCCTAGCACTAAGGAGTGAGTCCTTGAGGCTTTGGGGGCACCAAGACATAAACTATAAGCATAGTCAGATACCAAATGGGGGTTAAGGTCCATCTTGACAATATCTAGTATAAAATCATATTTTACTCATATCCCTATCAGCAGGCAATCGTTTTTAGTAATCTTGTGTTTATATTATCCATGATTCTTAGACGTCTAACTTTAACCATGTTGCTGTTTCAGCCGTCCATTGCTGAAGATCCCCTTTCCCTTGTGTTACTAAGACCTGCTGGTCTCATGCCGACCGCACAGAAGATTTTTCAATAAAGCACATATCAGGGTCTGAGTTTCCTTACCTTTTAATGCCTAAATAAATACTACAACTAAGACTTACCTGATAAGATTGCCATGAGGATTAGCATAATTACTTTTATTAATGTAAGACACGAAATCATCTCATTATATTAAATGATGATAATATAAGTCAGCTTCCTGGTCTTTCACGGTTCCTCCAGTGAAAATTGCCCGCAAATTTCATCCAGTAGGAAAGACAAACACGCTCACATTCGGTAAGCCTCAAACGATTCTGGTTTCTTCCGTTTATTTCTAATGTTTTCTTTTTCTTTTCTTTTTTTTTTTTTTCAGCTATTGCTCCTTATTCAAATGAGTTTGTTTGTTCGTTAGCATCAGCATAAGATCCATTCAGTATCTTCACTGAGCAATTGGCCTTGCTTTCCTCGCTGTCATTTGAGGGTTCAGAGCCCTCGTGCTAAGCAGCGGCATTTCATTACTAGTAAAGCACTGACATTCTCCTCATGGGACTTATGCTGATAATTTCATGAATCTTTAAAACCCCCCAAACTATTATAGAATGCAATTTCTCTCATAAATTCAGTAAAACATGGAGCTCTTAAGTGACCCTTTTGGATTCTTAACGCTTCAATAAATGCATTACTAAAATAATTTGTAAGACTAAGTGACTCGTTGAACACATCACTGTGGGTAATTCTAACGGGCCCTTCAGCAGAACTCCAGTCTGCTGCGAGTCGCGGACCTCTCTGCTCTGTTCCACTTACTCTGAAGCATCTGCTCGCCGAGGAGCCTCCTCGGGCCTGCAATTTCCTACACCTGAGGATTTACGCTGGCTTTGCAGATCCTTAAATGATACTGCTACTTCCGGAATGTGCACCGCCATTCACACTGTTCACATTCCTTTACTTCAATTTGTCAAATGTGTTTTAAGTTCTTCTTTGTCTCTAAGCACTTCAATTTGTTGTTGTTGTTTCCCATCAATAATAGTAATTACTGAGAAATATCCTGCCTTTGTTCTAACTGGCAAACCCAAGTTTTCCGGATTTTTGTAAAGAACATTGAGCTGTGCTTTCTTTCTGATGAAGATGTGAATATTTTCAGTGAAGGGCTGAAAAATCCCTCATTCAGGTTTTGTCCTTGGACTGGAACTGTTTCATCAGTCCTCTGGGATGTCTAGTTTGCAATTTGCTTATTTGGTATTTCTCAGCGTGAAGTAACCAAGACATTCCGGAAGTAGCCAGAATACCTGGATTTTAATCCAGCTATTCATATTTTCAAGGCACCCTAACTAAGTAACAGTGTAATCTGACTTTGTCCATAAAGCAACCTTAGAAACTGGCTAGGGGATTTAACAAAGTATAGAAACATTTGTTCCTGGAAAAGTAATCAATACTTACAAGTTTTCTTTACATTTATTTATAATAGTAGGTTTATTTTGTAATTCCTTATATGATGAATATGGTGTTTTAAAAGTAGAGAATAAAATGAGTGGTGCATTTAAATATTTTTTATTTTTTCTTTTCCTCTATCAAATAGTTGACGTTTTACCTATTTTATGTCACATTTATTGTTTTAGAATTGTATTTTCTCTCCAATTCATTTTTATTTCTGTTGTCTTTTTAAAAAAAGAGTTTAAAGTTACATCCTACCAGCTCTGCCATCTTTCATTACTATTGAATAGGAGCCATGCTTTCTATTGGGATAATTTAGTATTTGGCTTTGCACACAGCTTTTATTCATGATTTTTATTCATGATGATCTTTAGCATTACAAGGTTTATTCATTAAAAATAATATTTTAAGTTTCTTTAGATGTATATTATGATTAGAAAATAAGGAAAATCATATATCTAGAATAATAGAAAAATCTAGATTTTGGGAAAGAGTTCATATAATAATTAGATTCACTCAGATTCAGACGTTTAATATACTCTTTTTCATGTAGGAAAATATGGAAACAAGACAATCAACTCATGTTGGTTAATTAATTCCAACAGAAATATGTATTAAATTATAAAATTCTACTCAATTTTCAAATCTCCTTGTAAACAAATCTCACACATATTTCTTCTTAAGGTAATATGCCATTTTAAAATGATTTTCCCTAAAACACTTGTCTTTGTCCTCTGTGTATACTGATTTTATAATATTTATGGAAAATATAGATAGCTTTCCATATCCTTTTATTCTTCTTTCATTACATTTACTGATGTTATCATTTCTAATTTCCAAGGGATTATGTGTACATGGAAATTTATGTTAAGAATGTATGTTTACATACTTGTTGAGTAAGTCATTAGATGAATTACTGACGCCTATATGGTAGCTGATATTACCTTTCTTCGGTGAGTTAAGAGAAATTCTGAATGGGGCCGGGGATTTGGCTCAGTGGTTCTGGCGCCTGTCTTGCAAGCACAAGGACCCAGGTTTGATCCCCAGTTAACCACATACCATACTGGGCGTGGAGACTCACCCCAGCAGCAACCAGTACCACACACCATAGTGCCAGGCATGGTGGCTCACGCCTGTAATCCTAGCACTCGGGAGGCAGAGGCAGGAGGGTTGCTCTGATGTGAGTTTGAGGCTGAGTTCAGGGCCAGCCTGAACTACAATGCAAGACCCTGTCTCAAAAAAGCCTAAAAAAAAAAAAGAAATTCTGAAAGTCAGCTTTCTGGCTAAGAACATAGAGCTTGAATTTCAGCTTTAATTTTTAAAAATAAAGTCTTGGTTACTTCAATATCACTCCACTAAATCAACTCATGTAATGTAAGCAAAAGAGTTGATGATGACTTAAGGACAATTTGAAAAGTAAAGGGAAATTTAGAGAGAGTATGATTGAAATAACTAATGGTTTTATCTAAGAATATTAGGGTTAGAATTCTAGCTCTCAGATGTTACCCATAATACCGACTCTTAGATAGAGATGATTTATATACAAAAACCAATGATGGATGGACAGATGAATAGATAGATATTAAGGAATTAGCTCATACAGTTATGGAGATTACAGATGCTGAGAAATACCAAATAAGCAAACTGCAAATCAGACACCCCAGAGGACTGATGAAACAGTTCCAGTCCAAGGACAAAATCCTGAATGAGGAGAGCTGAAAATGTCAGCTTTCCACAGGCTGGATAAAATTTCCAACACGAACAACTTAAAGAATAAGATCCTTCTTGTGCAGTATGGTTTCAGTGACTTCAGTCTATTTTTGGTTGACTCAGAGGCAGACATGTCATGACATAAGAACGTTGGGCAGGAAAGATACTGAATTCATCCATCTGAGAGACAGAGAAAGAATCAAAGAGGAAGGGGTGGGAGCTAGTTATAGTCTCTAGGTCCACAGCTCGTGACCCACTTCTTCCAGCAAGGCACCACCTCCTAAAATCTCATTCAGCCATGAATTCACCAATGCAATGATACAGTGTGAAATTTATGCCTTCACAATGCAATCTGCTCTCCAGAATTGTCTTAGTCAAGTAGAAAATCATAACTAATTGTCATAATGGCCTGTGATGTACATTCCAGTTTGAAAGACTGCCTGACTCAAGATCCCAGAACACAGCAAGTTTCAGCTCAAGGCAGTGGGCAGAATGAACTTCCTGGTGTTCAAAGTGTTTTGACTCTGGATCTCTTCTGATCTGAACTTCACTTATAGACCAGCAACTACTCTTAGACTACCTGTGAGTTAATTCTCATACCAAAACAACTTTACAAATACATCCAAAATAAGCCTTACCAAGTATCTGGGTATTATCACCCAGATATCACGAAACATACACAATTAACTGTCACATCATCTCTTATGCTGGGAGACAATGTAAATACTTTTTAGTTATGTTGAGAGCAGAACAAGCTGTTGAGGAGGTATACATCTTTTAGATTCAGTATAATCAATAACTAAGATGACAAGCTTTCTTGGAGATGCACATTTGTAAAAGCAACTATAATACTTTCTAAGCATTTTGTCAGTAATATAATAGAAAAAAAATCAAGAAAGTATTTCAGAAGAAGATGTAATTACTTTCCAGGATTAACATTCTAATCATGAGCATTTAATTAACTGTTACTACTGAAATATACTCTTTAGATTTTTACTCAGATGTTTTCTTTCATATACAGAGATGAACTCTGAAGATAAAGAAAACTTATAAAATTCTTTTTATTTTTAGTTCACTAAATCAGGGACAATTTAGTCTAAAAACGATTTTGTGCTATGATATGCAAAGTGAAAATGCTTTCGCTCTTCACTAATTTAATGCAGTGAAGTTGGTTCTTATAGAATGTGTCAAAATAAATTAATTTAGAGGTCTGTTTTTATGTAAAATTGAAATTGATTCACAATTCTGGAGGAGAAATAAAAGCTAATAAAATTAACTTTAATATATCTCTTGACATTCTTTAATATCCACTAATATAGAAATATATTTTTACTTTTCTAAAATTTCTAGCTGAAAAGATATGCCATTTAAACTAACTTAACTTTTCTAATTTTACAAATGAAAGATTCTGAGACCTAAATAGTACCATACATGAAGGGCAGAATATTCCACCCTAAAATATGAATGATTATTGTATTAAGCTAATTAAGAAAACAATAAGTACAAGGAAACTCTGCAGGAAATAACAATTTATAAAGTTGAAAGGTAAACTTCTCTTCTTTCTTCTGTTGTTGAAAACCCCAAATTGAGCATTAAAGACAACTTGTATTTTCAAGGACTCTACTTTAGAAAACTTACTAAGTAGCTTTAACCACCATATATTTTCCTTTAAACAAGTTATTATCTTTGGTATTCAGTCCTTTTTCTGTTGTCTGTCACTTTCCTACATTTGTACTGTTTATCCCAAAGATAATTATATACTGTAATTCAAAGCCAAGTCCTTCACAACTACTCACTCACTCCCTAATGTAGCTGGACACATATGAAATACATATGCTAATAAACTTTTGCTTTTTTTTTGTTTATTTTTGTGTGTGAGAGACAAGAGTCCCTTCCGAATAAGACATGATGAGTTTTGAAGAAATCAACTATACTTTATCAAGACATGGTCATTGGTACGCTGGAGAGTAGATTCAAAATTCTGTCCTCTAAAACTGCCCCACTACACTGTTCACCATTATATGCCCAGTAAAGATGACCTGGTCACAGACCAGATGACTTGCCTATTTCTTTCCAGTCTACATAATTTGTATGTGACATCGATCCAATTAGTTTCTTTGTTTTTGATTCTCTTCCAAAAAGAAGTTTTGGAATAGATTATCTTGAGGAGATCTTCCAGATCTAATGGAAGGGAATAAAAGCAGTGCCTAGAAAAGAAGAAAAAATACTATGTAATGCAGCTCAATACAATAACAATGGTTCCACTTTGACAAATGGCAGAACTTTGCATGAATAATTTATTTAAATTTTTCCCAGAGTCCTTTTTAACATAAAATATAATTTATTGAGCATATCAATTATAATAATAAAAACTTTGAGATTATCTTGCTGAAAAGCACTGAAGACATTTGAGCATGCACATGTCTGGTTAAAGCCAGGATAAAAGCCTGGTGTCTGCCTTCATTTGATGTTTGCCTCCTTTTCTATTTTAAATCTTAGGACTTGTTTCTCACTCAGCTCTCTTCTTTGACATGTTAATCACTTATAGTATGCTTCTGTACAAACTGGTAATGATCAGACTGATTAGCCCTAAATTTACCTACCTCTTACTCTTCTTCAAAACTGAACATATCAAAGTGAGACTAATCTTGGCCAGGCATTGTGTTCTACACCTGGAAACCCAGCACTCTGGGAGGCTGAGACAAGAAACTGCCAAATTGTAGCTCAGCTTGAGGCTATAGATGCAGCTCTGTAGACTGGCCTTATATTCAATACCTGGTCCCACAGAAAAGAAGAAGAGAGAGACAAAAGTGGGAGGTGGAGGGGCTAGAGGAGCAGGACAAGGAACCAGAAAGAGGAGGAGGAAGACAAAACTGGTATTTCTCATGGTTCCTGAAGAAGTGAGACTGCAGGTAAATCAGCTCATGATGGGAAAGTCCATGTAAGTGGCAGCAATTTCACTATATGACGACTCAGGCTACTGCCTCAGAAAGACCATCTGTCTCAGGAAGAGAACTGTACTTTGCTTCCAAGCATTTTCCCCAGACCAAGTAGAACCTCACAGAACCAGAGCACTCTTTGACCAAGTGACTTTGCATACTTCTTGACCACTCCTGCTTTCATATTCCCATTTAAACTAGGAGGCTTTTCCTGCTATCCTGAAGACAATGCTTAGGATGTTAGCTGTACTGCTTTTGTTATTATCATTGAATGAGGACAGGATGAAACTCCAAAATGGCTGCAAATAAACTTTATCTCAAAATATTTGTAAATATTGAATTATAAATTTTTACAATTTGCAAATGGATATACTTCCATAAACAGTCCCAGAAGACTATGAATAAAGCAAGCATGGTTGTGGAAGAGCTCTACATTACTTCTAAAACAATTTCACCATGATGCACATTTTTACATGCTGCATTGAATTAAATAGATTCCACATATAATGTTCTTCCATGGTACATGATATTTAAGATTCCCTGCAGTTCCTACCCTGCAAATATACACAAAAATTTTGTTTTGAAATATCTTAGAACTTTATCTTACATTTTCTAATAAATTTCTCAGATTATTCTGGAAAGCATAGTCTCAAATAAAAATCATAATTACATTCTGCATTATAGTAAAGCTTTTTTGTGCTAAGCAAATGAATGCATAATAAAGCATGTGCATCTAAGAACTTATTCTATCATTTTATTGCACCATGTCTTGAAATAGGTTAGTTTTACATTTTTTAATATTTTCTGATAAAATATGCCTTGCTTATGAAATTTTGATACTTAAATTTTTGAAGATAGTTTATGATGTAAGACAAATGTTATTTGAAATTAACTGTTTAGAAAGTACCCTTTAAAAATTGTATAATTTACTAATGCTTTTTTTCTTTAAAATGTATATTTTACACTATGGATAACAAATCACAGTTGAGTATTGCAAACACCCAAGCTCGGGTGTCACCATATGGTTTAATGTGGGCATAGAGATTTGAAATCTAAGAATAAAGCTATCTTGGCTTAAATAATCTAGCTTTGATTTTTTTGTAGTCATGCTTTATAAATATAGTCAGGACATATATAGTTATAAGTAGTTGATTTTATGCCTGGCCAAGTAGCTCAAGCTTGTAATCCCAGAACTTGAGAAGCCAAGGCAGTAGGATTGCTGTGAGTTAGAGATTCGCCTGGGCTACATAGTGAGTTCGAGGCCAGCCTGAACTACAAAGCAAGATGCTGTCTCAAAACAAAAAAAAAAGTAAGAAAGTACTTGATTTCTTGGTCTCCCTTTATAAAATGTTAGGGCCAGGGATTTAGCTTAGTGGCACAACTAAGTGCAAAGTTATAAGTTTAATCCTTGGTATCATACAATATATAAATACATAAATAAATAAATATATAGATAAATAAATAAGCAAAATGTTTATCTGTGTTGGATATTATGCTGCACTTGGAGGGATAAAATTATAAATGAGATTGTTGTCCTTTCCTCAAAGAGGTTGTCCTTGGATTCACTATGTATTTGTACCTCTGACTACTCTTAAAGCCTGTACACAGAAGCAGAATACAATGAAATAATTTTATATGTGTTTGAAATTAAAATTTTAGCTCAGTTTAGTACCACAACAAGCAGCTAAAAGTTAAAAAGTGTAGATTTATCAGATTGATCAGATTATAATGTTTAGTGGAGTATTCAAAACAAAACTGATCACCAAAATTTTTTCTTCTGTGATCAACATATTAGAAATTTTAGAATTCATAGTTTTGTAAGTAACTGCCATTTTATGATATACACATTTGACTATAACCAAAAGAATAATGTGTTGATCTTTATATTTTTGTAAACATATTGTTGGTTATATATATAATAAAAATATATGAAGAACAATTTCTTTTTGAGACAGGGTCTCACTTTGTGGTTCAGGCTAGCTCTCAGCTCAGCCTCAAACTCACATCACAGCAATCCTCCTGCCTCTGCCTCCCCAGTGCTGGGATTACAGGCATGAGCCACCACGCCCGGCACTGTAGTATGTGGTGCTGATTGCTGCTGGGGTGAGTCTTCATGCCCAGTATTGTTATGTGGTTACAAGGGATTGGACCTGGGTCCTTGCACTTGCAAGACAGGTGCCAGAACCACTGAGCTAAATCCCCGGCCCTGAAGAACAATTTCTAAGCAACTAGTAGTTATTTGACAATTTATTTTCAAAATCAATTTTAGTATGGCCTATTTAATATATATCATTTATTTAGCCTTCTAGAATAAAATGCTTATCATTGTATAATTTAATCAAACTCCCTTTATGATAATCTCATCTCAAATATTATCATTTTCATGTTAAATCAGTTTAGCTTCAATAATCGCTTGATACAACTATTCAAATTTTTAAAATTTGTTTCAAATAATCACACAATGCATCTTAAAATGATGTAGTAATCCTTCTTTGTGAATGAAAAGAAGTGTCCCACATGGGAACTAACTCCTCCCAGTGAATATGATCATTATATACACAAACATGTACTGAGAATTTAAGAAGAATTCACAATGGAAATGATTTTCTGATAAATTAATGTCAAGAGAGAATTATTTGCCAATGTGATTAGATAAACATCTACCGTTTTGGCTGCACTTGGAAATGGCAAAATGAGAATGCTGAGGGCTAAGTATTAAACTGAGGTTGTGCATAATATGATTAAGTTTTATAGGAGCGAATAATGTCATCAAAGTGTGATTAGTCCAAGTCGCAGAGATAATCTCTTGCAAATTCAAGGACAGATTATCCTACTAGCGAGTAAGAGCTACATCAGAAGAGTACAGGGAATTTTATGATAAAGGTGGCTTTTAATGGAAAGCATTTTTTTGATCCTGAATGAAAGAATTTCTCAACATTTTTCCATATGGCAATTTCACTTTAAAACATCAAATTATCTTTTGCAATACATAAATTATGCTATAAATTAGAAAGCTTCTGGATTTGAGTGATAAGAACTTTTATTCACACTGATTTAAACGCTGACGGATTTTATAGGAAACTTAGAGATGGTGCCGATTTTTAAAGCTGGCTCTATAGCACTCAAGAGAGTTCTTTAAAGCCCTTGGTTTTTTCAACTACTTGTCTGCTCTCTTTTAATTCTGCTCTTTATCCCCCAATTTGTAGCAACATAGGCAGTCTTATTTCACAATTCACTGCAAGGCGTGGTAATAATAATTGGAGAAAAAAACACAACTTTTTATATGGGGGTAATGGGTATATCACCTTTCATATTTTCATCTTTTTAACCCTGAGATCTTATGAAATTTACCCTTTGAGAAATGATTATATATATTATGCCTTACATTGTTGTCAGCTATGAACACCTAATTTTGATCACCAAAAAAGTGTATCTAATAGAAAAATCTAAAAATGCTAAAATTCAAAACATTTTAAAATGTCATAAGCTGACAGACTATAGATAATGATATCAGGAAAGAGATGTTCATATCTCTATACATATATTCACTTATATATATGTATATATATACACATATATACATATATTTATACATATATGTATATATACATTATATTTATACATATATATTTGTATATATGTACATATAATATATTGTATATATATTTATACAATATATATGTATTATATTTATACATATATTATATATACATATATATGTATATATGTATATGTATGTATGTATATATATGTGTGTGTGTGTGTATACAGGCATATATTTGGAGAGTTTTCAGTTATAAATCTATACATATACAGATTCAGATTGAATACAGTTGATTACATTTACATTTTGAAAGTACATATTATACATAAATATGCTTTTAAATGCCAGTTTAGTTCCTCCAATAATCCCATTTCTCAAACTAATCACATATTTCAATTATTAAGAGTCTCATTGTACTTTTACATTATGTTTGGCTTGACATCAATTTCTACTTTAATTTGACTTACACATTCATTTGAAAAATAAGTTAAGAACCAAAGAATCTCTACATAAAAGTTTTCCTTTAAATATCTTGATGGCCTTTGGTAATCAAGTATGAATTTCTTTTTTTAGAAAAAGAAAGATGGAACCAAGTGGTGGACAGCTACCCATAACCACGACACTCTGAGGGGCTAAGGAAGGAAGAACCCAAGTTGGAATCAGGCATGGGTGACTAAGTGACTTAAAGAAATAAATGAAAAAAGCAAAGTATAGAAACAAAAATAAAAAATGAAAAAGGGTATAAAGGCCCTGAATTCATTTCTCCATGTGGAAAAAAGTAAAAAGAAAAACTATCCCTGAGAAGAAGTATCTGTAGTGCTCATTGTACGCCCATTTCTTTACATGCTTTCTATCACCTTCATGTCTGTGATTCCAACTTATATACTAAATTTCAGAAATATAGTATTGCAAATCTAGAATTATCAAATTAATTCCATCAGCTAGTAATTATTTTTTTCTGTGTTTAATGTTCAAATACTGGTTGAAGTGTTTTATGTGAATCACTTCATTAAATCTAAGAAACCTCTCTTTAAGGAATAAAGCAATTATTCATATTTTACAAATGAAGGTATTAAAACTCCAAATGATTAAAGAATCTTCTCAAGATCATACATTGAGGGCCGGGGATTTAGCTCAATGGTTCCGGCGCCTGTCTTGCAACCGCAAGGACCCGGGTTCGATCCTCGGTAACCACATACCTATACTGGGTGTGGAGACTCACGCCCAGCAGCAACCAGTACCACATACCACAGTGCCGGGCGTGGTGGCTCACGCCTGTAATCCCAGCACTCGGGAGGCAGAGGCAGGAGGATTGCTGATGTGATTTAAGTCCGAGCTCAGGGCCAGCCTGAACCACAAAGTGAGACCCTGTCTCAAAAAACCTTAAAAAAAAAAAAAAGAAAAAAGATCATACATTGAAAGGTGAACTAAGAGTTGGATTTTGTAGACCTCTGTCACTCTTGGAGATTGTCCTTGTTGATATTCTTTGCTGTAGACTGGAAGTCCAAACTTTATTGACCATCATTATCCACAATTTTCCCCCATTCTTTTTTCTTTTAATTGATTGGCCATAATACCCACCACTTCCCAAGGAATCTAAAGTAAACCTCTGCAGGTCATTTCTTCCACTTTTTGTTGTTTCCTGACTTAATTTTATCAATCATAAATCTTATCAAGAGTAAGGAGTATTTTTATTGAAACTAGACCTCAATGAGATTATATATTATTATTGTCCTTCTAGGTTTTAATATTGATGTGATATGGGGGAAAATTATTCAGGTACTAATAATATTTTAAGAGCTGAATCACAGAGTTTCAATGGACTATAGAAACATTCTGATTATTAGAGAAGCAAGCACTTCTTTTAATGTTAACAGTGGGTGGTGGGCAGGTTTTATTAATTATCAGGACAGCATTGCTGATTATTGTTGAGAAAACTTAGAAACTCATAATTTATAATAATTATAAAATCAGATTTTCGCTGTACATTCAGCCTAATGTTGTAATACCTACAGTGACTGTATTTATTCAGAATTAAGCTGAAGATGACATCTCAGGTAAATGCCTCTATTTCAAAACACATATTTCTAGAAAACAGAATCTTCTTAGAAACTGGAAGAACAGAAGAAAAAGTAGAAATTAGATAGTGATCCATGAGAATAAGTTACTGAGAAATAATTCTCACTAATTTTTCCCTATTACAGAGATGCTGAAACTTTTAGAGTTTTAAACAGTACATCCTGCCCTCCGTGGCACATGTACCACAGGTCCCCTCTCCCCCACCCCATACCCAATGGTATCTCAGTGCACAACCTTAATTCTTTCCATGATTCTCGTCACAACTGGAATTGACTCTGTGACCAGAATCACCGAAAGAATTAATTTCATGCACCGAGGGTACCACTGTATTAGAACTAGAAAAACTACACCTCAGCCTGCTAGTTTTTAATGGGACATCTCCTAAGAAAATAACAAGACAAAAACGTAACAACAAAATATTTTATGTGTCCTATCCTTTCTTATGTACCAGAAAAACTTAAGAGTGTGGCACAAAGTTAAATAGTCAGTCAGTTTTCCTAAGGATTTTTAAAAAATTTATCTAAATTGTACAGTTTTTTAATTCTGAAGTTCCATTATCCTAAGTTTCTCTACTACATCTATACAAGTAAGGAAATCATGACCTTTTGTGACCTTTAAAAATAATATCTACAATATTAATGGGTATATGTGTCTTTTCTGTAATTTTTCATTGCTATTTTATGATTTTAAATTTCTTATTGCTTCTTTTTTTTTCTTTTCTTTTCTCCTGTGATTACTCTGTACAGGCCAAATCCCTTTGCATTTATATATGGAAGGATTTTTCACAGAAGTGAAATGATTTCAGAATTCTTGCAGCTTTTTTCCCTCAATGATTTATTGGTTGGAAAATTCCTAGTAATAGATTTTTTAAAAAACAATTTTAAATGAATAAAAACTGTATTATGGATTTTTAAAGCACAAGCATACATTGATTATATCCACAGTTCAGTAAGCATTTCTCATTTTGTGACATTAAAACCTTATTTTCTCTTAAGAAACACAGTGGGTGGAAATAATAGCCTGAGAAATTGAAATCTAATATGTACTATTTTCTGAGGAAAATACTGAACACATTTCTATAACATTGATTTATACATAGTCAAACTGGAAGGGATTTTCTTATAGAAATAGGAGAGTAATATGTTGAATCAAAAATATAATTAAAACATTCTCATTCTTGACTTTAAGAAATGTGATTTCATGTATAAGATGAAATGAAGAGCCATCATAATTTTTTTCTTGATTCAGAATCAGTATGTAGATTTGTTAGACTCCTAAAAATTCAAGTGAACATGTAGTACTCATTCTATGGTAATTAAATGTCAGTTTTGAAAAAAATTTAGATTTTTCAGCTAACTTGAAATGGAGATTTGGATCATTCAATAGGTAGTAGGGAACAGTGGATAATAGCATTTAGAGTCAAATTACCTTGGCTCAATTACTGATTCTGTTTCCTATTAATCCTGTAAGCTCCCAGTCAACTTCTCTGTCTATGTTTTCTCTCATAAGAAGTTGGAACAATGACAAACTAAAGACACATAGTGTCAGTAAACTGTATCGTGTAGACAAAATGTGAAGTCAGTGGTTCATGAATTTAGTTGACACTGTGTAGGTTTTGAAAAAATCCTGATATTTTTCACTTTTGATGATATAGAGTTTACAAAGTATCTGTATTGGTATCTTAATTAAGAAGAAAGTCTGTTAACAGCTTATTAATTTAAATAATTATCCAAAATTAAGGAAAACTGAACAGGATTGGACGTAAAATTTGTGCACTCCAGTGGTCAGATGCAGAGCACTTCTAACAAGTCTTTGTTTCTGATAGCAAAAGAAGGAGGATGAAGGTAAAAAAGAGAGAATCGTAAACAGAGACTTGCAGACATTGTTCACTTTTAGGGGAAGAGCATGATCCTGGAGAGAGTTGGATGATATTTCAACAAAAATCTTAATTGAGATAATAAATTTATATAAATATTTTTAATCCTATCTTCTATCAATTTTCAGTTAACTTACAAGCATTCAGTTTTGTCCAGGAAAAATAAAGGCCTTGAGAGAACTAAGACAATATTTTAAGATCATAGCAATTATTTTGTAAATAAGAAAAACTGAAAAATAATTATTGGGGAATTATTATTGCAGGAAATAATAAAAAACACCAGTAAACACAATTCAGAAGCTTAGAACACATATATAACTATCTATATAATTATAACATAATGATATAATATAATATATGATATGTATGCATATGTAATATTCTATATAATATAAATAATAATATGATATAAAAGTGTATATAACAATCAATAATATAATGAATTTGTTTTGTCCATTTTCTCCATTGAGGATATACAGTCACATTAAAACTTAAAATATTGTCTAACAATGATCTTGGAGTTATTACTTACAGAATAAATTTTACAAATCATTTTATGTTTAACACATCCAAAGTTTCAAATAAACACTCTAGTCATCATTCAAATGGAATAAAAATTATTTACAAAAAGCTACTGTAGTTTTACCTGTGAAAATAGTGCTTTTGAATCTCAGATATAATTCAGCATGACAGAAAAAAAAGCTATTCTGAATTCATGTTTTTAAAGAGAGGTATAATTCAGAACTAGTAGTCTCGTTCTATATTTAGAACCCTACAATTTTCTACTGTGTTCAAAAATTATTGAACTGCAGTTAATAATGTATTATTTACTCTAACATTAGAGCTAAAAATTGCAATCATTTGGAATATTATCTCCATTCTAATTTAAAACATCATTTTGAAATCTTGCCATTTATATTATTTTCTTTTGTAGCTGTTAACATCAGTGTGGCTGTTAAAATGTGATTTATTATGCTCTTCCACCTTAGCTCTGTGTCAGAGGGGAAATGTCAGAAGCCTACATGTGAGATCCATGTACATGACAATCATTAAACTGCTCCTTTTATCAGGACAATTCTAATGAATCTCAGTTTGCATCTCCAATCAAATCATTCTCTGTACAAAGGAAAGACAAAGAATAGTGACCTCTACTTTGACCCAGAGAAATTCCCATAATCCTTTTCTGAGGATTTGTGATGATAATGTTAGTAGAGTGCTGTGCTAGGTAACGCTGGGTATAGTATGTGTCACCCAGAGTATAGTTCATATATGGAAAATGAGCAGTAGTATTCCTTAGACAGATACAAACTAAATATTGGGAGTAACAGAGAAGCAAAGGGGCAGAGAGGCCCTTCTTGAGCAGCTCCAGAAAATACTTTTGTTCTCTAGTGAAATGGATGGATCGAAAGCCAGATTTGTACTTCACACTTCTGAAAAGAAACTTCATCACCCTATTTCATCACTATGTGGCCCACACACCCTCCAGCTCTGGAGTCACTTCTTACAGAATGAGCTGTGAGGCTGCAAGACAAAGAAACTTCTTTAAGTTTTGTATGATGAGCCCTTCAGTCACAGGGACAAGGAGCTGATTCATACAATATCTAAGAGAAGCATATGTGATCTGTAGAAAGCAATCTTAACTGATTTATAACCCTTTGAAGATTCCTGCTATGGCCATAACACCCTGAACATCCCGATCTCATCTGAAAATTCCTGATAAACTTAATTTCCTTTGCTTTACTGCAGATCAACTTTCCAAAGTGATGCTATGATAGCTTCTACCTGAACATCTACCTGCAACCTCTCAGGCCAAGTAAGAGTCACTAGATCATTCCAGTTCATTACTGAGTCAGTGCTTTAACTGGAATTATTCTTTTAAATTCCAAGTGTTTGATACTACATTGTTTTCAAAATTGTTTCTAAAAAGATCAGTGCTTTGAAGTTAAATTTGATCGCTTTGACCACTGGTACCTATGTTACATCATACCATTCCATAATTCAATATAAGGCAAATTAAAGAGAAAGTAGATATGACACTTGTAACTTAGTAAGCTAGATATATTTCAAAGCTATAAAACAGGATCAGTTTTGTGTCTTATACCAAGTTGATTTGAGGAATGTTTACTACAAGAGTTAAAGGGAAGTTTAGTAATGCATTTATCCAAAATAACCATAATTATTTTAAGTTATTCAGTACCTTAAATATAAATGAAAGTCAGGCTGAGGAACATTTTCTGTAATATTTTGCTGAATATTTATAGAAAACTGATTTGAATCATTTGCAAGTTATATAAGCCATTAAGATTATCGCCCAAGGTATTAACACAAAGTTATTTAAGTAATTTCCAAAGATTTTTCCACAGTACACCAAGCATTAATCATCTGTTATGTCTTCTATAGACACGGAAGCAATTAAGTGAAAATTGCCAAGTTTACATGGTAGACATCATCACTGGCAATTATAGTGTTAGAGAATAATTAGTGATTTAAGTTTTGTTGAAGAATAAAAACCTTGCAACATATTACAATGGCTTTTCTATAGAACAAAACAAGTGAAGTAAATACCAAATACAACAAATCTGTAGCAATATTTGTGGGGCTGGATAGAAAACAGTGAGCATTCAACAAAAAATAAACAACCGCATCACAACCACATCTAAAATAATTACATGAAATACCCATTAATGTGATTAATTTTTCAAAAACTGAATTTAGGTAAAACATGTTTTTCATGACAGTCTAATCCTTGGGTTCTGCTTTAGAAAACACTCAGGTAATGGAGACTAATCTATTAAAAGAACCAAATTGTGGAGTTGTGAGATAGAGTACACCTCTTACTCTATACAGTTAAATACATTGATGATAGTTATACATTAATTACAAATAAAATTTAATACATTGATTTCCTTTTATTTTATTATTTTAAATTTTAATTTCTTAGTACATTTCCAGTACATGAAGTTTACATTATCTTAGGGGTAGATAAATAAAATAATGATGTCAAAGCAAAAAATTTATGTTTAAAATTAAATGTAAACACATGTGGTTTGGCTATAGTTTAAAGCAAAGGGTAGAATTATGTTCCTCTGTGCAATGTTGAGTATCCTATCTGTGCATGTATTCAGTGAGTTAGAGAAAATACAAAGTAAACGGGAAGTTCAGTTGCACGCCAGCAGGATAGGGTTGTCCAAGGCATATTTCTGCAATAAGTATTTAATTAACAGTTATGTGATGGGAAACATTATGAATGGTACTAACTGGAAACTTGAAGTTCTTACATCATTTCCAAGCCACTGACTGATGGTTGTATTTGAAAAACTGAGCCAAACGCTTCACACATATCTCTCAGTGTCTTTTAACTTCAATGTCATTGAAAAGAATAAGAAAATCCATTGTTTTCATTGTTCTACACCTGACTGAAATATAATTTTTGTGCTTTAAATGCTCAGAGAATACACCACAGTAGAGAAGAGAAAGTTTTTACAAAGAATTGGAAGAAGTGACTTGTCGTTAAGTAACTACTTCATGCAAATCAAACTTGAAGAACTCTGTCTCTATGAGCAGATCCTTCTTTGTTAACACTGTCACATCCTGTATTTCCAAAGCCCCTCCTGTGGAGAGCTGATCTAAGGTGGCATAAGGGGCATAAGTCTCCGCCTCAGAGTAAAAAACAAGCTGCTGCATTGACCCTATTTGGAAGAGTCTAGGATGTGTTGGGGGCGTGCCAAACCAGGGTATACAAGGGAGCTAACGCGGAAATAAAAGGGGTAATTTCTAGGCTTGCACCTCCAGCAGTGTGTTGTGTTCTTACTTGCGGGACAAGAGAGACACGACAACTGGTGCCGAAACCTGGGAGCCTTGCACAGGGTTAGGAGTGAGCAACGAGAAGTTAAGGTTCGCGGATGCGCGATAAGGTAAGAAAGTCCAGGGAGAGAGCTCGGAGGAGGAGTGCTTGAGAGATAGCACCAAGCTACAAAATGGGGTCGGAGAATTCAAAAGTGAAACTAGAAAAGGCCCTGCAGGAATTATTGAAAGCCGGGGGAACTCGGTAAAGTCTAAGACAGCCAAAGGCTTCCTCGATGTAGTACACAGGGTTTCACCATGGTTTGTGCAGGAAGGTGTGCTCAACCTTCCACAGTGGGAACACCTGGGGGAGGACCTCCGGAGGGCCAATGAGGAGGAGCCTTTACCTCGAGGTGTGTTGCCAGTTTGGACACTGGTGCACAGCTGCTTTTCTAACGAGCTACCGAGTCACCAGCGTCCTCTACAGAGAGGAGCTCAGGTCGTAGAGGATTGTAGTCAAGTAGAGGAGGCCGTTCTGACTCTGTCTGAGTTGAGCGTTACTTCAGGCTCTAGCGGAAGTGAGCAAGAGGGTAAAGGCTGGTCTACGAGCACAGATGACTCAGATGCCAGCAAGAGGGAGAAACAAAAGAGATGCAGTGCACGGGTGAGAAAATGAAAGAAAATAGAGAGGAGGTGGTGTAAGGATATGAAGAAAAGGGAACAGCAACGTGATGGGGAGGATCCAACCCCTGCGGAGGCGTCTGCCCCACCCCCTCCTTACAATCCTTGCTTGGTGGAACGGGGAGAAGACAATGGGGAAGAGGGTGGGACAGTGTGAGGGAGTACAGAATGTTGTTTCCTTCCGGTGTTTGAGGATGCCCAGCAGCAAAGGTCTTATCAGCCTACAGATTTTAAACATATCAAACTTCTCAAGGAGGCTGTGTCGGGTTTCGGCCCCCAGGCAGCTTATACCCTCTCTATGGTAGATACTTTGTCTCAAGGTTACACTCTCCCCCCCATGACTGGAGTAATATAGCAAAGGCCACGCTATCCGGAGGCCAATACCTAACATGGAAAGCTGCGTGGTGTGAATTTAGTCAGACTTAGGCGTGAGAAAATGTGGCACAGGGGGCCCCTCGTGCCCATTGGACTTTTGAGATGCTTACAGGCCGAGCCGCTTCACAGGAAGCCAACAACAGATAGGGTTTCCATCAGAGGTTTATACACAGATAGCTCATTGTGCCACTAGAGCCTGGAGGGCTATCACCAGGACTGGAGATCTGGGGTGTCAGCTATCTAAGGTGATCCAGGGGCTGAGTGAGCCATATGCAGACTTTGTCGCCCGGCTGATTCAGACTGCCTCACGCGTCTTTGGGGACCCTGATCAGGCAATGCCTCTCATTAAACAGTTGGTGTTTGAGCAGGCCAATAAGGCCTGTTGAGAGGCTATCCATCCATGGAGATCAAAAGACTTAACATCGTGGATAAAAATCTATAAAGATATTACCGAGGCCTCCTATAATACTCGAGTACAAGGGGAGGTCCTGGCTGCGGCCATTGTAAGTAGTTGTGTGCCAACCCATACCCCGAGCTCTTGTGCTTTTTACTGACGCCAGCAAAAAAGGAAAAGGAGTGATAGTTAGCGAAGATTCTGAAAGCATAGTGCAATTTGACCCTCAATTTTCTCTTCAACTGACTGAGTTAGCTACTGTCACCGAAGCCCTACGAAGACATTCCAAGCAACCCCTCAATTTATATTCAGATAGTTCCTATGTAGTACAGGCATGTCAAGTTATAGAATGTGTAGGTCATATAACACAGCGCTCCACTGCAGCTCAGCTATTTACCTCCCTACAACAGGTTCTGTGGGCGCGAACAAATCCTGTTTTCATTGGACACATCTGGGCACACACGGCCCTCCCAGGGCCCTTAACTGAAGGCAACCACCAAGCTGACACACTTACATGAATCAGCCTCCAGAGTTTAGTCCTCTCCCCTCTGCAACAGGCAACACAATTTCACCAACAGTTTCATGTCAATGCACAGACATTAAGGCTAAGGTTCAAAGTCACAAGAGCTGAAGCTCAAGCTATCATCCTTCAGTGCAAAGTGTGCATGACTCTGCTACTGGCTCCAGCAGGCACAGGAGTCAATCCCCGAGGATTGAAACCAAATCAGCTATGGCAGATGGATGTGACCCATTATACGCCCCTCGGAAAAACAAAATACCTCCATGTCTCTATTGACACATTCTTGGGTGTGATTTTTGCTTCAGCTCATGCTGGGGAAAAGACTAGTCATGTCATCCAACACTGCTTATAAGCTTTTGCTGCATGGGGAAAGCCTAAGTGTTTAAAAACAGACAATGGTTCAGCTTATACATCCCTACCTTTCAAGCAATTTTGTGCACAGATGGAAATTCAGCATAACACGGGCATTCTGTACAACCCACAAGGACAGGGCATTATTGAGCATGCTCATAACACATTAAAATCTCAGCTACTAAAACAAAAAGGGGGAGATAGCCCCCTGGGGAGAACAGAAAGAGACAATCTTTATCTTGCCCTTTTTACTTGAAATTTTCTTTTGCTTGATGCGCAGGGATGCTCAGCGGCGCAGTGCCATGCAGGAGAGGGCCATCCCACTCCATGGCCCCCTGTACTATGGAAGGATTTACTCACAGGACAATGGAAAGGGTCAGACCCAGTAATCTTATGGAAAAGGGGGGGCTGTTTGTGTGTTTCCCCAGGACCAGGAAATGCCCATTTGGGTTCCGGAGCGATTGGTTCATGTGGGACCTCGAAAAAAGAACCGAGAAGATGAAGACACAGGCATGGATACACCTCGTATGCACAATGGTCCTGCTCTCGTGCCTGGTATAGACTGACACACTTCATTGGGCTTGGGTAAGAAATCCCCCAATTCTTCAAGCAGTAGGTATTAAGGCACCTTTTTACCCCTCTATATTCTCCTTTTTCAGGACAGCAGACAGGGAAACCTGGGGCACCAGTAGACAATGCTGAGTCTTTGACTCAGGTAGTGTTAAGTCTAAATAATACCCTGTGTTTCACAAGAGGAGATCATAACAGCACAGTGCTGTGCCTTCTCTTTGTGCCCCATGTGCTTGCCATGCCCCCGCCTAAGATGATTGGCCAGGGATGCCAGGCTGGGGCACCTGCTCTACTAGTACAGTTCACAGAGAATGAAACAGTCAGCCAAAGGCTCCATCTGTTACATGCATACAGAAGTCCACAGAGAGACTTAAATGATGCGAGGATGGTTCCCTAATAGAAAAATGACCTGTTTAAATTGGGCCCCATTTGTTATGCAGTCAGGCTGGTATGCTTGGGCCAATATAACGGGCAATTCTTCTAACTGGTCCAGTACAGTCAGGTGGAATAGCTTTACCAACAATAATGGATCCCCCCTGTGTGGTACCCCCATTTTTTCTTTGTCCTATGGAATGGCTCAGTGCAGTCAGGGGGATTGCTTAATTTCTCTGTAGAAAACTGCTCCCTTAGTGCTTTCTGGATAATTCAGACAATGCGGTCCTGGTTCATGCGCCAGCCCGGCTCCCTGTTTCTGTAGAAGAGCCTAACACCGCTGTGTATCCATATGTGGGGACCAAAAGAGACTTTGAACTTACGGCGGCGATAGTGGTGTCTCTTGTGGCTGCCAGTGCAGCGGGCTTTGCCATCATGCAGACCACACTAACCGCCTCAACCGTAGATAATTTAGCTCAGAAGACAGCTACTGTGTTGAGCAGCCAACAGATGCTCAGCTCACACCTACGGGCAGGGATCCTAAACCTCAATCAACAAACCGCCTTCCTTCAAGAACTAATAGACATTCTGTGGGCACGGTACCATCTAGACTGTGATGTCACCTTTCGTCATGTGTGTATCCAAGCATCACGCGGGCTACACGACATCATACTTGGGCCATGGGACAAACAGTTTATAAATCTCGCTGTACATCTGTAACGTCAACAAGACGCGTGTGCCCGCGGTTCCTGGGTAAAATGTTTAAAGCCTGGGCGGGTACAGCTTCATTAGCCATAATCTTCCTGATGGTCATATGTATTGCAGCTATCGCCATGCGCTGGTATTTTACGCAACAAAATGGAAACGACCGTAATTTGGTGTTTGCCATACAAGCCATCGAAGCAGTCCAGTCTCCTCAGGTGTGGCTCTCTATGCTGGACCGGTAGTCAAAGACGGGTAAGGATGGCTGCTTCCCATGACCGACCTAAGACAGGCGCATGAGCACGCCTCTCATGTAGCCCATGACAGGTAAAGCATGGGAAAGACAGTCACCACCTAAGACAGGCATGGTCCGGAGAGCATCTTCTAAAACAAAAAGGGGGAGATGTGGCGAGCCGATCTAAGATGGCGTAAGGGGCATAAGTCTCCACCTCAAAGTAAAAAAAAACAAGCTGCTTCGTTGACCCTATTTGGAAGAGTCTAGGCTGTGTTGGGGGCATGTCAAACCAGGGTATATAAGGGAGCTAACGCGGAAATAAAAGGGAGAATTTCTAGGCTTGCACCTCCAGCAGTGTGTTGTGTTCTTACTCGCGGGACAAGAGAGACATGACACCCTCCCATGAAGACAGTTGAATAAACATGGGTGCCAGACAGTAAAATATACAGAGGAGTTTGGCAAATGATTTTTATTTATACTGTAACCACAAAGCTTGCACAGAAATAGTTCATTATACATTTTGAAATGGATGAATATGTATGGTAAGAAAGCAATAGGTAAGATCATCCATATTTTATTATGTCTTGACAATTTATGAGGATTTACAATTTACTTGGATTTATGGATGTCTGCCCTGCCCTGAGGGATCAACTATTGGGATTATTGTAGGCATCTTCCCCACTCTGCAGGATTTTAAACTACCAGGATTACTACATTAGAATTATTGGCTTGGAGACTTACTGGATATTACTGGGATTTAAGGATGCCCACCCTGCCCTATGTAATCTTCAACTACAGGGATTATTGTGGAACCACCCTGTTTTATGTATGCTAGGATTATGGGTTGAAGGCTTAGTACGAATTAAAGGTGTGGCAAACTGGAATATGGGCTCTTATGCTCCCCCTCCTGCTGCTGCAGTATTTGACCTTTGGCTACTGCTTCTCAGAGTAGCAAGAGTTGAGCCTAGGCTCAGCTTTTATCACAAAGTTCCAACTTTGTTGTTTGTTGGTTGTCAATCCTTTTCCTGCGGGGTTGGCCCCTGTGGGGGACTGAATTTTGCCATGAGGGTTCTGGTTGTGTCCTCTTCCCTGGAATCCCACACTGACATATTAATTCAGATAGTGAAATATCTGTAAAAGTATTTAATTGACACCTAATTTCAATAAGGACATTATTTTTGTATTTATTTACCTTTTCTTAATTATTGATAATTTTTATACTCAAGGGCTCATTGAGGGTTTTCTGTGTCCCAGGCACTGTGAAAGACAGTCTAATACATTGATAAATTATAAACTGCTTTTACCAATCTGTATGGAGCTCAATATGTAATTGGATTATATGTTAAAATGCTTAAGTGATGATTATTTTAAAAAGTAATAAAATAGGCTCATATAAGAATGTAGGACACAGTCCACGAGCTCACCTGACTATTAACAGGGAAAAGTGTCTCCCAGGTTGTAACACGAACAACAGATAATTCTATCCACAAACATAAAGCAAGTATACTGTAAAGATACAGGCAGATTATATTTATTGCAGTTTAATTCACAACAGCTATGTTATGGAAGTGCTGTATTTGCCTATCAGTTAAAGAATAGATAAATATCATGTGGTCTATATACATAATGGAGTGTTACTTACCTATGAAGAAGACAAAATTTATGCCCTTTCCAGTAAAGTGGATAGAACTGGAGGTAATTGTGTTCACTGTAATAAAAATAGACTCAGAGAAATAATAATGTTTTCTTTCATCTGTGGCAATTAAATGCAGTAAAAGAGTAAATACTTGAGAGTATCAGCAGAAGAGAGGAGGGAGGGAAAAAGTGATCACTGTTGGGAATTAAATTAGTGATGTGTGTTGTATAAACAAGTATGCCAAAGTGAAAGTCATTATTCTATATAAGTAATTAAAACTAATAAAATATTGCAAGAAACTTTTAAAAAGTGAAGTGTGATAGAAATGATGGTGCATATCAAAATCACCATGATTGCACGTTTGTAAATTTTATTCCACTAAAAGGTACGTTATCCTTAATTCCCATCAAAATTCCTCTCCTTCTTTCAAACATTCCTATCATCCCTGCTACTTTCTTTGGTGGGAACTTCTCTCTCTTAAAGGCCTTTGGTTGCGCTTTTGTATCTGAGTCAATGTTCTTAATAGGTTTAAAACACTGACTTTTCATGGTCATTGCGATTGAAGAAGAGCCGGAAGTCCTACAAATTTGGTTAGCACGTTGAGTGAAGATGCGTCCTTAACATTTCCTAAGCCTACATTTCCCTGGATGGCACTTGGCAGAAAGATGCACTGTAATTTTTGTCTTGCTTCATAAAGATTTTCATAAAAGAGAAGACACCAGAACTTCTTCAGAAAGTTGCAAGAACCACTAGACTGAATGTGCTCAAAGTGGGGAAGGATTCAAGGGCGATCAACGGCGACGTGCTTTCTATTGTAATCACTGTTTCCATGTCAAGATTTAACATATAGTGTTCAGCATGTAATTTAGTGACCAAAAAAATCAACACTTGCAACACAGTCCTTGTTTCATTGTATAAATTCTTTAAATTGGCTTTAAGGTGTTTACTTTTTGTGAGTGTACGCTAAATATTTTAAAAGGTCTTTAAAAATCAATAAAACCCCTCCCCTTGTGTTTCCCAATTGGCATCTAGTGAAGACACCAGTGGCTGATGTGGTAAAGTGAATAAAATATGAAATAAAAAGATCAAAATGCACAGAGGAGAGATAACAGAGAGCCAGGATATGGACGCTACTGATTCCTAAAACTAGGCAGAAAACAGGCCTGGAAGCAAAAATAAAATCCACAGAAGAAGCTTTCCTAAGCTGAATAAATACTTTGAAATTCAAAGTATGCATCAGTATGTTAAGGAAAAACAGATTCTAAAAGTAAAGAAAAATAAAATATGAAATCTGGCATCAAAATTGTAAAACCAATGAGACTCCCTAAAAACTAAAAAAATAAAAAGGATAAAACAATAGTAATAACAACTAATAAAAATGAACCAAAAAGGACCTAGAAGAATATTTAGCTTATTATTTAAGAATGTTGAGCCAATTCAAGTATACTTAAGGTAAATATAAATAATTCTCAAAGCTCAAAATAGTATTTCACACATATATTTTAAAAAACATTTAAAATGCACCAAAACAATGGAAAATTCATAGAAAAGTGTTAGAGAGGAAATTTCATCTTATTATGGGATAACTAGTGAACAGCTATCTAAAGGCTAAACAATTAAATAAATGTACTTATATTATTATTAATATGATTTCACATGCTAAGTATTACTTACTGTGTATTTAACAAAAGTATAAGATATTTGCAGAAAATTCTTAATTAAAATAAGAATACATAAAGGAAATGCAAATAAATATAGAAATATACAAATAAATATACAAATAAACAGATTAATAATTTACTAGTGGGTTTTCCATGAAAAAAATGTCTAAGAATATTCTGCATTTATGTAGAATTATATCATTGTATCTATAAAAGTAAATTATAATATGCATTGTAAGTTGAGCATAAGTTAGATTAAAACTGAGTAGATATAAGTGAATAATTTCAGAACTACTTTAATTCAGAAAAGTTTACAGAACATGGACCAAATACTGTAAATATGGCAAAACGTTCTAGTCCTAATTTTGCTTAAGGGGAAACTGATGTGGAGATTGTGTTAAAATACAAAATTGGGCTCCTGTGTGGTTCTACAGAATTGGACTAAATGTAATGATACTGAGTAGTCTAAATTCAAAGAGAGAAATGTGGTAGAAACAGTTACAATTTTAAGAAAAAATGTAAATAGGATGGTCAGGCAAGAACAGTAAGAAGTAACCTACAGCCAATGGTGAAAAAGGGGGAATTTTTATGTATTAAATTAATAGGTGTAAAATTCAAAATATTTCTTTTTATTTAAAGATAAACAGGTGGGTTTTTAATCGTATCGGGACATTTTGTCTCCTTACCATTGGTTCATACCACACAAGAAAACATAAATTTAAAAACACATAAGATTTAATCAATCTGATTAACAAAAGGAAACTAACCTGCATGGAATTTTTATCCTTTATTCATAATTTTACACTTTCGTTTACATTTTCAATGAGCGAGTCACATAATTTTACTTTGTATACTTAGTCAAAATGATAGTCCACAAATTTTTACATTTATAAATTTATAAAAATGTATGAAAATAAAAGTAGTTTCCAAAATAAATTTTCCATTTAGCATAGAAAATTATTTCCTTTGCTTTGGAGAGAATATTTTTTACTAATACAATAAAAATAAACACTAACATTTTAAGGGGGAAATTGAATAATCTAAAAACATATGGACAGTGTCTAAATGAAAACATATGGACCATGTCTAAGTCTTTCTAAAATTTTTATTACCAGCGTTGACAAGAAAGGTTAAACTAGATATTGATGATATGCTTTAGGGATAACTACAATACAAGACAGTTTAAAATGTACAAACAGAAAAGAGTGACATTAATACATCTAAGATTTTATTAAGCCAAAGATTTATTTTCAATACCTAAAAAATATAATCAAATACAAAATAATAAAGGAGCTAAATGATTCTAATTCACCTCCGTGGGCTGTATTTTTGAGTCATACACAAACATCAGACACAAAAGGAAAATTGCTGTTCTTATTTCATAAAAATATCTGTAAGAGCACAGATAATGAATCTTTAGGGAAAATAATAGGATTAGACCTGAATTTCTGACAAACAAGGATGTTGCTGAAAATTACAAGTAGAAAATTGTTGTGTTCTTTTTTGGTAGATGTGAAGTTCATGGTTGTGTTCAGTTTTTACAGATGTACATATTAGAGATGACAGCAATTTCAAAATGAATTGCAAATTTAGTTTACCTATTTTTTGTTAGCTTATACAATGAAAATTTAAAAGATTTTTAAAAAGAAATAAAATAGTGTTGTCTTTCTTGGCATATGCTTTTCCTACAACTAAAATGATTATTGCTCCACAATTTCTATTTCCCTGTCATAATTTAATATTTTTAAAAAATCTTCTTTGTGCATATTTCACATAGACCTAGAACTTCATATGCATGTGCATTTTTTTAAACTTTCAAATTAATAGCTCCATTTACAATCTCCATGGCCCTTTGTGACATACAACACTTGAGTATTTAAAAAATCTTCAAATCTCTCATTCATGACATGCTGGAATATCATCCAGCACTTCTGGAAACTGTCCTGAATGAGCTGCAAATTTATAAACTGGCTTTTTGTGTTAAAGGCTGAGTTTTCCTATCAGCCCACAATGGCTGCTTGATGAGCCAGCAGTCGGTGTGTGGAAACAACCAGCTCTCCAAACGATTGGTCACAGCGGACCTTAAAGACCTGAGACTCTGATGACTTGGGTGGCAAAACAATGTTGCTGTTAAAAGCAACATGACTTAGACTCAAGACTTCCATAGAGACAAAAAATTCTCCATGGGAATAATGAATTTCCCATGAATTCATGATCTGCTCCTGCTAGAGTGCCTTGTTCCCTTGTTGCCAGGACACTGTTTACATCAGTCTTCTCTATTGCACTGTTCCCTTCAATACCTCTTAGCTCTTCAAGAAGCTACATGTTCAATATATAGTGCAAGTTCCAGGAGACAATGTCTTAGTCTGATGAGAGCTCTGACCATCACGGGCTGCCTTGAAGAGTAACCACCAAAAGAGAAAACTGATGCTCCTTCCTGTACCGTCCCTTCTGTCACTAAGCTAACAACTCTTACCTAATCTATTAATCCTCGTTATTAATACACACCCTTCTAAGGTAGGCACTGATGCTCTGTTGTGGAGCTCAGCTTGTGGCATATTCATATTTAAACACAGAAAATTTCAAACACAGTATATGTTTTTCCCATAATAAAAAAAAAGAAAATTCAAATAACTGGTTCTATGGTCCAAAAATTAGATTCTTATTTTTTGACTTTACTAAAATGTGCAATGATTTCTTTCTTCAAGTCTGCTGTGACTCTCACAGTTTTCCTCTCAGCCTTACCACTTGCATCATAACTGTTTGGAGCCAGGTTGATGATATTTTGTACAAATGAAGCACAAAAAGCATGACTATGATGTTTTAGTACACTAACAAAAGCATTGTGTGTTGTCTGAGCTAGAGCAGTACTTAGAAAGAAGCATCACCTTCTTGTGTTCTGGTGAGACTTAGCAGGTGACTCCTCTCAGCTGTATGGAATTTTTTAAGCTGTATTTTCAGTCCAACTATAGAGCAAAGTTAGAAACACCAAGTAGATCTTTTTTGAACTTTGCTTTTTGAATAATGAAAAGTTCGACCTTGAAGCACTTCAAAAACCGAGGTAGCATTTTTGCACATCTGTCCCATAATCACCAAGAATCGCCAAAGTTTTTTCTTCATTGCAAATTACAAATTCTTACTTCTAATTTATCCTTGACTGACTCTACCATTATTATTTTTTTTTTCCTTTAAAGTAGACATGCAAATCCTGAGGCATTTCAGAAGAGTTCCTTTCATGTTTCCTTGGCTTCCCTTTACCAGTCTCTCCCGTCTGCTGTTTCTTCCTACTCTACACTTACTAAACTGTTTTTGGTTCTAGTACTAGGTTTTACTTCATTTCCTTGACACTGCAGTTACCATTCTAGAATTGTTTTCCTTCTGTCTATTTTCCTTTCTCTGTTCCTCAAGGCTGTGTAAGCAACATCTATAAACTTCTCTGTTACTTCTTGGAAGCAGAATAAGTTCTTTTTTGAATTATATTTTATAATCCATTATCCTTTCTCAGTTGCATTCTGAACTGCTGCTATGTTGACTAAGTAGGAATTTACTTTTACTAAAGATGGCATGACCAGAAGAATTGAGGTATCCACAGACATATAGTAAATCCGACAAGAATAATTTCAAAGATAATACTAGGCATTAGAATTTAAAAAAATTAAATTAGGCAAACAGATTACTTGTGAAACCCTTAGAGGAAATCAAGATGCTACAGTAAGGATAATTCTACCTTCATATATGCATTGTCAGTAGGACATTTGGAAACAAACTCTAAAGAGATGTGTTTTAACATGCAGATGTCATAAACAAAGGAAATATTAGATTCAACTTTATTCTTTTTTTTTTTTTTTTTTTAGGTTTTTTGAGACAGGGTCTTGCTTTGTGGTTCAGGCTGGCCCTCAGCTCAGCCTCAAACTCACATCACAATCCTCTTGCCTCTGCCTCCCGAGTGCTAGGATGACAGGCGTGAGCCACCACGCCCGGCACTGTGGTATGTGGTACTGGTTGCTGCTGGGTGTGGGTCTCCACACCCAGTATTGTTATGTGGTTACCAGGGAATCGAACCCGGGCCCTTGCGCTTGCAAGACAGGCGCCAGAACCACTGAGCTAACTCCCCGGCCCAATTCAACTTTATTCTTTATCCAAATACCTATTCTCTGATTAGCATATTTTTACCATACAATTGTACAAAGCATACTACTCTGATTCTTTTACTACATACATTTTTCTTTTAGCTGAGATGTTACATAGAAGTAAAATTTTCCATTAAGATGGACTCATCCTATTTTGAGTTTATTTCAGCTAAATTCCAAAGCAATTACAATTGGTTTTATTGTACTAAACTGAAAATCTTTATATTTATCTGCACCATTGTTTTCATTGAAATGACTATAGACAAATACATCCTTTCTTCTATTAATGTAGTTTTTAACTTTTAGCTATCTGATAACATTGTGTTACATATGTGTACTCATTGTTTCTGGAATTAAAAATTGCTATTAATACTTCAATATGAAATATTCACCGTAATATAAGCATAATTGAACTTCATGATCTCTAAATATTCTAACAGAGAAAGTTATGAGGCATCAAAAGTGATGAAAAGTGGCAGGGCTACAAATATTTCATCAATGGAATCTATAAAACTTGAGTCTGTTCCCCTCTTGTCACCCAAGTGACATGAGTCCAATGACAGATCAAGCCTATGCTTGAGGTTATTAGACTTCTGCACATATGACAACCACAAGGAGGGTTTGCTAAGTCATAGGCTCATGGAGCACCTCACCCACAAGTTCTGGATTCAGTAGGTTTTGAGTTCCTCCTAAGGTTTTACATTTCTCACCAACTTCTAGTTGGTGCACACATGTTTATTCCACTTGAAAATTCCATTTTTGAAAGTCATTAAATGTTACCTTGAGCTTTCATGTCTAAATTGTTTTACACACTTTATCTGATGGCTGTAAATGTCCTACTTCCCATTCTTTCATCTGGATTTTTACTTTTTTTTTTTTTCACTTTATTTTACTTTTCAACTCTTTTAATAATCCATTATTTTTCCATTTTTTATTAGATTTTATTTGTTATCCATAGGGGATGTATTCATTGTAGGTAATTGGAATTCATGTGTGAAACATTTTCTTTATTGTTGTGTTCACTTTCCCTCTCTTCTGTACTCTTTCATTTATCTGTTGGCCCTTTTCCATTTATAAAATATCTAGCTTCCTGTTTCCTGTTGTCTGTCTGTTATTTCATTTTTTAATTTATTTATACTTTGGGTTTCTCATATAAGAGACAGCATGTGACATTTAAGCTTGATGTATTTTTGCCCTTTGCCCTTTCTTAGTAAACACTTTCAAGTTATATCCAACATCTGTATATCTTATAACTATATTTTTTTAGCAGTTTGTCTGTATCAGTTCTATCCTATCAACATCTCTAGAAGATTTAGGATTCTTTCTTTGTTCATTTGTATCCTTACTCTAAGAAGTGCTATGGTAGCATGGTTTTTTAAAGTATTTTTTGAATAATTAATTGATTGTTGAATAATTTAATTGATATTTTAGCAAAAAATTTTAAAGAGGAGATTTTTAAAATATTGAGCAGTAGCATCTTTTACACAAAACATCTTTATCTTTTACCTAAGCAGTCTGTTTTTTGATTTGTTGTTGCTGTAAACCTCTCAAGAAGGCTGTTTTGTTTTTGTATTTGACTCAGAATTGGATTTGGAAATAACATCTCTCCACAGCATGTGGTAGAATACTACTATCAGAATATAGAAATTATAATAAAATATACAAAGGGCAGAAACAACAGCATGTTATCTAACAAAAAATTAGTGACAGAGATAAAGGTTCAGATCCAGGTTAGCTGGTAGCATGCCCTCTCCTTTCTCAGTTGTTTCTCCATTTAGTCCAGAGTCTGTGCCTTCTAAGTCATTGCATGCAATATATTCCAGCCTGGAAAAGAGCTGAAGATGACGTGGGCACACACAGTTTGGCTCAGTCACGTCTGGATCCCAGTTTTGCCACCCACTAATAAGCTGTTCCCTGTTGTGAAAGTCAGAAACATAAAGTGTAAAACACAGGAGAAACGTGTTCTGTGAGAACAGCAAATGCAAAATAAACAGAGTCTTTTTAAAAAAGCAAGGTTGGAGGAGTACAGGGAGCATTTGTATATGATTTTAATACTATTTTTTTTCCCTCACAAAACCTTATGTGGTTTACCAAATACATAAGAGACAACAGAGCCAAACTGTGAAGAGAGCTATGTACACATCTTAGAGGCTTTGATTTAATCAGAAATAGCTCAATGTTTAGCTCCTGAGATTTATAATCAAAACTTTTCCAGATGAATATGAATATATGGAGAAGTATATTTTAAGATATTCTATGATTTTTTTATGTAGCATGAATATATAGTAAAACTTCCAGGCTAATCAATTAATTATTAATCTGCCAAAGAGAAATTTCACTGGACACTTGCTAAAGATCAAGAAAAACTACTAAAATCAGGATAAGACTGTGATAATTTCCCTGAATCAAGAGCAGGAAGATTTTTTTTTCACTCTAAGATGAGCTAAAGGAAAGGGAAGGAAGACAGGGGGAGTCTATGAGTGCTTGGTTCTCAATGTTCACTGCACAGTGCTTCCCACAGCCTGTCCTGCCTCCCCAGTGACAAGGCAGACAAATGTCTTCTTTCCCAAGAATGTCTTTCAAGGTGGGCAGTTCCAGGTACATCCCAGAAAACATTCAGGGGCGTACAATGTCCACATTTCAAAGGAGCAGAGAAATAAATTACATTTGAAAGTTTCTAAATCAAATGTAGCACATATAAACTAGGAGCTTATAATTCGAAAAAAGTGTAGCTAAATTATTCAAGCTGAAGATAATGTTAAGCTCCATTCATCTGTACCTAAGACGGATATCATAAATTATGATACTAAAATGTTGAAACATATTTTTAAAAATTGTTAATATTTATTATTCAAAGTTTACTTCATGTTATATCTTAAGAATTCCTTTCTTTCTGTTATATAAGTACAAAATATGTCAGTGAATAAATACTTCTGTAGCCAGATGCTGAGGTATATTTATTTTTAACTGTAGTAAAATGATACAGAAGAATGCTTTTTATTTTAAAGATCATGTGTGTTATTATAATCTATTCAACCAGAATTAAGTTCTGAAGACTTTGGGAATTTAATTCACAAGATATATAGTTTTGCAAATAATACAATCATCAAAACAGGAAAATTACAATGGCAACAATGATTTACATTTTAAATCTATCTTTAAAAAGGTATACTAACATTATATTTGGTGCCATGAGTTATATACTTTTTAAATACAAATTATTTTTCTGTATTTTCAGAAAGTCAGTAACTTGTTGATGTAAGTAATAAAGAAGAAACAAAAACCTTTCATCCACAGTTAGCCTTTTAATTTCCACTGACAAGATGATACAATTTTTAAAAATTATGTGGTGGGTCTCTTAAAATATTATGCTTGGCCATTTTGAAATAAAAAAACCTGAAAAAAACATTTTTTAAAAATGTTTAAAAAAACATTTTAAAAAATGTTAAAAAAAAGGTTTTTTTCAAAAAGAAAGAGAAAGAAGTAATGTTGTTTGCAAACCTAGAACATGACTACAAATCCTGAGGAATTTTGAGTTCAAATCCATGGACTCTTGATATTTAATTTCTATTTTATATACAACAACAAAGCAACAGGCAAAATTGTGTAACTATTTAAATTCTTGTAGCATGAGTAGAAAAGTATGATGACTAAATTTCCAAGTTCTATATGAATCTTTCTTAATGTCAGTAGGTAAGCTAGTTAGACATCTTAGATCTTAATTGCAAAGAGCAGTTAGACAGGACCGGCATTGGAAAAGCCCAAAGGAGAAAAATGTCTCTCCTGGAAATGCAGTGATGGATAGGCCTCACTCCCCTCCTGAGGTGGAGGACCGGGATCTTGACCCAACCCTTCCGAAAAAGACTGACTGAAAATCCTTATATTCTTGTTACATAATCTCTTCTCTTGGATTCCCCTGCAATCCATATTACTTTTATTAGTTGGTCACAGTTTATCCACGTTTTGAATGTTATTAGTAGCCTCCACTTTCAACATGCCTCATCGTGTGGCTTTTTTTTTTTTTTTTTTTTTTCATGAAAGCCTCTTGGGAAGGGAGGTGAGTGAATTTCTCACTTTTGGTTCCCCTTCTGGCCCTCTTGGACAGAAGTTTTCTTTCTCAATAAAGTTTTCCTACTCTTAACTTCTATCATTCCTCCTAAAATTCATTCTTTGATATTGGAGAACACGAACTCACGCTTCAGACAGATAGCAGGTCGGGACTTAGGCTTGCTTCCTGCATCATTCAGGGTCTTGAATTTTTATTGTCTTAGCGTAAATCAGTCAGTGCTTAAAAATTGTCCAAATAATCTGGTTGAAATATTTGTTCCATTCTTCTGAATAAGATCGAATTGAATACATCAAAGGTCATTGGAGTAAATGGCAATAATAGTTTGAAGGTAATATTGATAATGAAGCATATAATGAACTGGACTTCACTTTGGAGATCCTTAGTGACCAGAAAGAGAGTTGCAAATGAAGTGGAAATTTAGAGAAGATTAGTCAAGAGCACAGAGAAAAGTCTGTTTTAAAAGATGGAATTTCAGGCTCTTTGCAATTAAGCCTAATGAGATTCTACTGTTAAGTGAAAATCCACTAAATGCCAGAAATAATTTAAATAGCGAGAAGTCATATGAAATGAGACAGCAAAGCCCATATGTGCAAAATAGATGTTGCATCCTAACTTCAGTCTCTGAAACCACAATGAATCTATTTCAAGACTAGGCATGCTGATCAATTCCAACTGTGTAACAAGACAAATAACGCCAAAACATTTTATTTGAACACACTAACTATGTTGTTAGAATTCTGCTGAATTATCATTGTGTGAATTAGTAAATATATTTAATTCTGTGAATATGCTGATGACTAATTTCTTCAATTTGTATGGTTTGTTTATTCAAGCATATGTAGATGGTATAAATTGATCAATCATCTATCAATATATCCTCCATCTTTTTTTTTTTTTTTTGATACCAGAATTTATGTGTCAACTTGGCTAAGTAACAGGATACTCAGATAAGTGTTAAACATTTCTGACATGTAGAGGTGGTTCTCAGAGAGACTGGAGTTTGGTTTGGTGGAATCATAAAAAGGTCATGCTCACCAACATGTATAGCCGTTATCCAGTCTACTGAGTGTCCACCTGAAGGCCAAGGAAAAGCAGACTTGCTTTGTTTCATATAGAGCTGCCATGTCCATCTTCTTCTGAACTTGACACCGGAACTTCAGACTCTGAGTTATATCTCAGTGCTGGGCTTTCACTCTCCCCCTTCTTAGTTTTTCAGACTATTGGAATCAGACACAAGCTGAGTTGGATCAGCATCTTTTCCCTGATCCTGGTGCTTATACAGACAGAAAGTGGAAGGAATTCTTACCTCCTCACCCCACTATTACATAAGCCATTTTCCATTCTAACGTTTCTGTTTCTCAGAGGCAACCTTGGTTAATCCCCTACTCTGACTAAATCTATTTATCTATCTGTCTGTCTGCCATCTATCTATCTATCCATCCACCTATCATTTTTTATTTAATTTATAAAATAATCACTGCAATTTGAAGAGAGTAATAATAATGATTCCTCTATACATTTTTAATTTTTTTTCCTTAGTAAGATGTCTTTTACCATAAAAGTCTCTCCAGGGAAGCCATCTGGGCCCGATGGTGTTGTTTTCTTTGTCTTGAATAAAGACCTACTTCCATCATTAACCATCTGTATGGATTTAACAAACTTATCATTCCTTATGAACTTTAGCTTTCTCATTGTTAAACGAGTATAGATAGCACTTCTTTTAGGAAGGTTCAGAGGAATAAATATGTTTCTTGAGATTTTGATGATTACATGAAGGAACATGAACTACATCATTTAAAAACACTTACTAATATTAAATAAAGTGCATAACTAGAAGTGACTATCAGAAGCATCTAGCCCTTTCCATCGTTATGATAAGAAAACAATAGATCAAAAGAATGAATGATTTATCAAGATTCTATCACTATTAGAAATCATGAAAATGTTAGAATTCAGTATTCCTACTTTCTAAATCAATGTTTAAAAGTATTTCTTAAATATTCTATTGAGTAAATCCCATGCATTGCGGTGAGAATGATGAATCATCCTACCCTGTGTTTTAGGAGCACAACTTCACTGCAATGTTGAACCATCTAACATCTTTAACCATCTAACCATCTAACATCTTTACAAGTGTTGTGTGCAAATTGCCATCCACGAGTATCCAGCATGACATTTTTATAGTCTGATAAACATTAGTGAAGATGTGAAACTGATTTTTAAAAATCCACTTGTTTGCTTTTAGATTGGAGATGTAGACTATCTGTGTTTTTGGGAAAGAAGAATAGAAGAGTGAACACACATGTACTTCCTCGCACACAGCAAAACACTGCAATAATGTGCAGTACTCATAATATCTTGGAAATGTTAAACACCACACACACACACACACACACACACACACACACACACACACACACAATTTTACCACTATTTGAAGGGAACAGCCAGATCCACTTGAGAAACTCTCATTGTAGGTAGATGAGAAAGTAGCACAGAACTGAAATCCTTTCTTGTTTTTCTGAGCAGATAATCAAAAAATAACACACGGATTCAGGAAATGCTCTTGGGTCCAGAGCATAGAGTGTTCATTGGTACAACTTACTTATTTTCAAGAGTAAAATTAAATTGCAGAATGTTAAATTACATAGAGTTAAAATACATGCCTCTAATAATTGTCTTAGGATTATCAACATAACTGTCTTTTCCAAAGAAAAACAAATTAGTATTAATAAATAGCAATTATAAAATCAAATTTATTCAGCCTTTGTTATTTCTTTACTTAAGATTCTTGACAATCTTTTGCCTATACATGATATAAATATCATTTACTTCAGTTAAAGAAAATTCATTTCATACATAAAATTTTTGAGGATGTTTACTTGTTAATATTTAACTATTTTTTTCAGTTGGTTTTTTTTTTGTTATTTTGTTTTGTTTTGTTTTGTTGGAGACAGGGTCTTGCTTTGTAGTTCAGGCTGGCCCTGAGCTCAGCCTCAAACTCACATCACAGCAATCCTCCTATCTCTGTCTCCCGAGTGCTGGGATTACAGATGTGAGCCACCACACCTGGCACTGTAGTATGTGGTACTGATTGCTGCTGAGCATGAGTCTCCACGTCCAGTATTGTATGTGGTTACTGGGGAATTGAACCCAGGTCCTTGCACTTGCAAGACAGGTACCAGAACCACTGAGCTAAATCCCCGGTCCAATATTTAACTATTTTTAATGAAAATTTGAAATTCATAAAATATATATTCTTTAAAAATAATCAGAAGTAAAAATGAAAGCAATTATTGTACTTTCAATTTAGTCTATTATGCTATCATCATGTATTTTCTGACTCAGATTGTTTTTTATTTTTTATTTTATTTATTTATTTATTTATTTATTTATTTATTTATTTTTGAGACAGGGTCTCACTTTATAGTTCAGGTTAGCCCTGAGCTCACTATGTAGCCCAGGTGAGCTTCAAACTCAGAACAATCCTCCTGCCTCTGCCTCCTGAGTGCTGGGATTATAGATGTGAACTACCATGCCCAGCATTGTGGTAAGTGGTACTGATTGCTGGTGGGCATGAGTCATGCCAGCCACACCTGGCATTGTTGTATGTGGTTACTGGGGATGGAACCTGGACCCTTGCACTTGCAAGGCAGGCACCAGAACCAATGAGCTAAACCTCCAGCCCATTTTCTTTTAACTTTTAACGGCATTCACATAGTCTGTCCAGGTGAAAAGACAATGGTATTACAAATACAGATATCTAAAAGATCTTCAATAGCTTGCATTATTTTACTTAAATAGTGAAACACGCCCAGTTCATGTAGAATAAAGAGAAGATTTATATTCTCTACTTAAAACTATCTTCTGGCTCCTATAAGCCTTGTTAGAACATCATTTTCTATATAGATTTCATTTAGACTCTAATTGTGACAAGACTCAGCTGTAATTTGTTAAAAACACTCTGCCTCCTTTAATGCACTCTTGTAGTTAAAATAAGCTTCACTGTACATATTGGTCAATATTGGGAGGAGATATTCATTAATCTTCAAATAAATTACAAAAAGCTATGTTGCATTTTCATAATATGTTCAAATTATGGAAATAATATAAATGATCAAAATAATTTTAATTCATTATTTTATGTAAATTTAAATGAAAAAATAAATTCTAGATTATTAAGAAGCATAAATTTGAATGTTTCATTACTCATGTGAATATGTGCTTTTTATGTACATGTGATTTACTATAAAACCCTAACTAGGAGTAAAAGTATATTTTGGATTTACTGAATAAATCTTGGCCAACTGCTCTAAAACTTTAAGCTTTTAACACTTCAAGTAATGTTCTCTAGTTATGTATTCTGTAGCCATGGGTTTACAATATAAGCTGGTCTTTTGGGTCAAAGTGAGAAAATTAGAAAATCATTTGAGAACACACAAAAGGAAGATTGAACAGAAATATCTCAGAACTTACATTTGGCAATAATATGCTTCATACATAGAAAAGGGAGGAGAAAGATACAAACAACTTCAAATCGTAACAACTATCTCTTTTCCTTAATTATTCAAAGGCATTTTCCAAAGGAAAGAAATATTCTATCTGGGGTAAATCAGCAGGGGGCAGTAAATATCACTGAAAGACTTTGGAAAAAGCTCAAACAATATCTTCCCCAATGATTTTCTTCACAAACTGTCCCCCCCTCCCACACACCTTATTTTCAGTTTACTGGTACAGTTTAGGAATATATCATGATCACATTCAACATTAGGAATTTGTAACTGTACATGCTGTATCTTGATTCTCAATTTTTCATAAACTGTTTAAAAACAAAACTATAACCAACAAGCCATGCACTGTTTGTCAGTGCTTTATATGCTCTTCTTGGGATGAAGCCAATACAAAAATTTTAACTCCCCTAGAAAACACCTGATGGGTGTATTTTCAGTGCCAGAAACATTATCCACATAAGGAAAAGCCTTTTATTGAGACATGAAGGGTTACATATTTGGCTTGAAGTGGGCCCTTCACGTTGGTTTAAGCACCTTAGAATTTGATAAAGTGTCAGTCTCACCCACTTCCTCACCCAGGAAAGAAATTTAAGTATAAATTTTAATATTGCTGTGAGTGTAACATTAGAATTTAAAATTAAAACACAGACTTCTGGAAAGTCAGAGGTTTCTAAAACAAGTCACTAAAACATTAAGAATAGTGTGATGTCTTTTTTAAAAGTGTCTCAATGAAGATTTTGCTTTGCTTTGTTTTGTTTCCCAAAGCTCATCTGAAATACAACCTCATGACAATCTCTTTACCACAGAGCTTACTATGTGATAATCATACCTGATTATATCACAAAGCTGTGCACTAATAATTTGAAAACAGGTGTGAAATCTAGCACTGAAGCAGATAAACCCAGCCTGCTGAAGTGTGATTTGTACTGCTGCATTGGAAGCACTACCACAGATTGTGTAAGAGTGTACAGAACATACATAGTAGAGTGTTCTTCTAGGATCACAAATTTGATCATTGTAAATTATCATTATACCAAATTATTTAGAGATATTAAAAATAAGATTAAGTAGGACTTACTCATGAATTAAAGTGATCTAACAAAATTGCAGAGAATTCATTAAGAAATAAACCAAAAATTTTACTCTACCTCTTGCTATATTTTATTGGCATGAGACTTTAACAAGTATCATGTTTGGTTAAACCCGTTATTGTATTTGCTTTATCATATAATAAATAATGTAAAAGTGATGAGAGACTGTATGGATAGGACAGATCATGATGTATACATACAATAGAACATTATTATGAATTTTGTTTGCCAGTGAAACTACAAAATTAAAACTGTTTTGTAGAATGATCCAAGTGTGAATTTAAATCTTTTCTTTTTACTGTTGTGATTACAAGATTTTCTGATATATTTGCCACTTAGAAGCAGAAGATCAACTGTGCTGTTGTCATTATGGGTTAATTGCTTCTGTTGGCAATAATGTCCTCAGATTTACTTAGTGACAATAAAAATTATCTTATGTCCATGAAAAAAAAGTCCCTGTTGCAACTATAAAGTTTCTTCTTACTCATATGTTTAAACACAACACTAGGTAGATATGAAATGTAAAATGTGAGAGTTGATTTGGCAGAAAGTTTTAGTAAGTTGCAAAACTGAGTAACCAAATGTGAAAAGTTCATGTAATGGAAAGAAGTTTGCAGGAAATGCAGAGTTTAGGATTAGACCAGTGAAGAGGGACCTCTATTCTTTTTAGGAAGGATATAATCACAAGCCGAGATGTAACAGCTACAGATGAAAAGACATATGCATAGAGATTCAGATGTTCTTAAAAGTCAGTACTTTAATTTAAAATTAAAAAGTAAGCCATACAGTATTAAAAAGTATTTCCTATCAGTTTAGTGTTCTGAATGTAAAGAATTTGGCCACAGCATTGATCCTCGGGTCTGTTACTTTGCCAGTACCACGCAGTTTTTATCACAGTGGCTTTATAGTATAGTTTCAGGTTCGGAGTTGTGATACCCCCTACCATGTCCCTGTTGCTTAGAATTGCTTTGGCTATTCTAGGTCTTTTATGGTTCCAGATGAAAGTTTGAGTTTTTTTCTCTAGATCTGTGAAATATGCTGTTGGGATTTGAATCGGCATTGCATTGAATGTGTAGAGTAGTTTTGGGAGTATAGCCATTTTGACAATATTGGTTCTTCCTACCCAGGAGCAAGGTATGTCTTTCCATTTTTGGATATCATCTTCTATCTCCTTTTTCAGAGTGCTATAGTTTTCAGAGTAGAGGTCTTT